>PVKE010001455.1:87999-100007 GCA_004027555.1 Craseonycteris thonglongyai
GATCATCTGTGTCAACATTTTCCAACCCCCCCCCCCCATCCAATTCACAGGCAGCTTCTATTGACTACGTCCCAAATAGATCCAGCATCTGAGCATTTATTACCACCCTCACTGCTACCACCTAGGTCCCGGCCGTGGTCACTTGCATTGGCTGGATGATTGCAGCAGCTGCCATCTGGACACAGTGCATTGGGCCACCTACAGTCCCTTCTCCCTCCAGTGGCCAGAGTAAGTCTCTTAAAACAGTGGATCTGGGCATGCCCGGAGAGCTCAGCGCTTGGGCACTTGCCTCACAATCATGAGGTCCGGGGCAAACAACCTACCGGAAAAAGAGCTCAAAACAATGGTTACAAGGAACTTGGTAAAGATTTCAACAAAGATAGCAAGCATAAGGAAGAACACAGAACCCATAAAAAAAGGACTAGGTATAAAGGTTACAATCATGGAAATGAAGAATGGAATCGAAGGAATCACCAGACTAGGTGAATCAGCAGCCTGAATCCGTGATTTAGAAGAAAAGGCAGCAGAAAATACCCATCAGAACAACAAAAAGAATAAAGAATCCAAAAAAATGAGGGTAATTTAAGATTCCTGACCCAGCTCCATGCAGCCCCACACGTTGAACCACGATGCCACTGGTAACTGCCAAGATGGCTCTGCAAGGAAGGTTCTCGCCTCCCATGCAGGAGGCCCTGGTTTGGTTTCTGCCCCACGCAGCCCCACATCCACCTGTGTGGAGTGAAACCATGTCACAACTAATGATGCACAACTACGGACACTGCTCTGGGCCTTCCCCTTTCTCTCTCTCTGAAACAATAAAATAAATCTTAAAACAAAACAAAACAGTGGTTCTGAAACTTTGGCGGGTATCAGAATCAACTGAGGTACTTTAGTAAAAAAACCAGAGCCAATCCCCATCCTCCATCTAGAAGTGTGTGTCTCTGGGTTCACGTCAGGTGACAGGTACTTAAATCTGAGAACCATTGTTTTAAAGCACACGCCAGATGAAAGCATCCTCAAACCATAGTGAGAACTAAGACCCTTTCCAGGGGCCTGCATGGCGGGAGCCCCTGCCACCCTGTTGACCTCATCTGCTATATTTGGCCCTCTGACTCACTCTGTTTCAGCCACACTGACCTCCTGCTCTCTTTCAAACACTCCATCAAAACTCACCGAGCACATCCCTCCTCCTGGGATGCTCTTCCGGGCACCTGCAAGGACCCACTTCCTATAGATCTCTCCCCAAATATCTCCTCATGGAGAGTCCTTCGCTGAACACCACCATATAAAACAATCTCTCCTTTCACCTGCATGCTCCCTAACCCCCGACCCCATCTTCTTGTGCTATGTAGACATAGTACAGTGATGCCTTGGAATTTGAACTTCATCCATCCCAGAACCCCGTTCAAGTTCCAAAACATTCGAGTTCCAAGATGAGTGGGCATTTGCATAAAGCTACAGGCTGTACAGTCAGTATGTCCCACATGAACAACATGTTGGCGTTTGGATTCAAAAGTGATGTTCAGATTTCGAGGCAAAATTTGCTTGATTTTTTGGTTCAGATTCAAAGTTGTTCGAGTTTTGAGGCGTTCGGATTCCAAGGTATCACTGTATATGTTCGTTTCATTGTGGTTGGTCTTCCCTACGAGAAGGTCAGCTCATTTGCAGCCGCTGCATTCTCCTTGCCTACAGCTGTGCCCATCCAACACAGAGAAGAGCTTTGGAAATACTTTGTTGGTTGGATGGAATGCATGAGGTGCTGATATGACAGGTCACCTGCCAATGAGAAGTCCTCACTTCTCATCCCTTCTGCTGCTTCCCAAGGAAGCCAGCCTCATCCCATAGCCTCTCCTGCAATCCAGGCAAAGGCTTGAAGGAAGCTGGTAAATAATCAGCCTTGAGATCGGAATCTACACAGAAGCAGAACCCACCGCTTCACTAACTGATTCCCCTGCCTTTGCCTTGGCCACAGTCAGTCTCTGGTACTATTAGCTGCCCGTGCAGGCACCCAGGGGAGGGGCAGGGTGGCAGCAGAAGATTCCTTAGCCCAGTGCGTACTCACCACTTGTGTTAACGGAATCTGATGACGGTGACTGAGGAAAAAGCATTGGGCGAACGTCACTGTCATCCTTATAAAAATAGTAGCAACAGTCATCATTGACATTTAGAAACTACCTAAGAATGCCAGGACTGGGCCTAGTGCTTCTCATAGCTTAGTGCACTTCAAACCTACAACCATCTTGGGGGTGAGGATGATCATGCCCCCCACCCCCAACCCATAAGACATGTGGGGAAACTGAGCCATGTGTTATGCTGTATTTGCTAGAGTCCTTCAGTGCTAAGTAGCAAGTCAGAACCTGACCCGGATCCAGTGGTCCCTCGAGTAGCTCGCTGCTCCCTGCTTTATGCAGTCTCTCCTCTTGAACGCGGAGCTATGGTCCTGCCTCATGTGGTCCTGGGAAAGCACTCATGCCTAGGAAGCGCGAGAAAGAGGGAATGATGTGAAAAAGGCGCTGCGCCGAGCCGGTGCCACGCTTAACCAATTCCCACCTGCACGTTTCCCAGTCGTTTGGCTCCCTTTGTATGATCTGAATCCGTCTCCACGTGCACCTGCAGTGCAGTTCTTGATACATTTCACAACCTGACGGGTAGATTTCAGAGTCATCTGATCAGTAAAGTGCAGCCCAGCTAAACTACCGGAGAGAAATGGTGCCCTCACCCTGCACCGGGGTGACATCCCACTCCGGGAACTAACGGGCTCGCTGCGCTGAACTTGGCACGGGGGTATGCCGCGCAGTCACCTCGTGACCTGAAATGGGGCAGAGAAAGCAAGCTTCCGCGCAGAGCACCTGCCTGGTCCAGAGCATGAGGAATGCTGCTTGGACTTGCCAGTTCTTCTACGCACTCAGCGAAGGCCGCGCGCGCTTCGCATTAATCACCAGCAAGCAAACGCTGGCTTCCAGCGAAAGAGCCAAATGATTGGGAACAAATTCAAAACAGCTTTATTTCATTGACAGACGGGACCTTTTTGTTAAACTTCGCTTTAAAAACCTTTTACATCTCTGTCTCGTTCACACGTTACTGTAGTCATTCATATTTATGTAAACCTAGAAACTTAGAGCTGGCTTATTTATCACAACCAATTGGCAGGAAAGAGGTCCCATTAAAAAAAGAATCTTTATTTGAAAGAAAACACAACGTTAAGGCTATTAAACAGGGCTAATGGCAATGATGCTGCTATCAACCATTATTGAAGTAAAGGGGCTTCTGAACTGGGAAAAAAATGAAAGAAAGAAATGTCAATTTGCAAACAGAAAGCAGCAGCTAATTAAACGAGACAGTGTGTGGTCAGCAGCAAAGAGAATCTATGTCTGTGCTGTTAGGGACTACCTGGAAGCTGGGGAGTAAGAACAGTTGTCCACAGTTAACCCCAGCTTTGCTCAGCAGTGCTAATTAGCCTTAGGTAACAGCTCTGTGAAAACAAACTGTGGCCCAGAATGAACGAGCCTTTCAAAAACCCTGTGGTTTCCCTCCCTTGACCAAAAAGTTACCCAGACCTTTATGTTGCATGATTCAAGGCATCCTAATTCTAGTAAGAATATTCAAGCATCTAGAGTTATCTGGAAACATCGATGGGAAAGATCTGGTTCCTATGCCCAAATAAGGGCAGCATGTTCCTGATAACTGTCGATTGTTCATCCTGAGGAATCCTCTTTCCAAGATGAAGTTGACTCCCAAGAGGAAAGTTAAGGTCTTTCCCCAACGCGGAGCGGTCAGCCGTGCTGTTTAGAAAACTCATAAATGATGAAACCGGTACCTGCCTTCCCAGGAGAATGCTGGGCTCCATCTAGTCTTAGGAAAGTGGTGTTTGTTTGTTTTGTTTTGCTTTTTAATTGCCAGAAACCAACTGGGAAGGGCCCAAAGTTAAAGCTTCTGAGAGGCAGATTGTGCTTATACAATGTCCTACAGCAAAGCGTTCTCTTGACCTCTGTGGAGATAACGTATCATCCAGATGCTTTTAGCGTATGATTTCTTGATGAACTGCTAAGATTTTCCCTTACTCCCAGTAGAACATTCCCAGGGTTTGGAAGCCGGGAGCTTTGAGGCTCAGTCATGCTTGAGCACTGAGGATCCTGAGGGTGGCAGCCAGGCAGATGGGTTTGGAGTAGTTCAGCAGTAAGGCTGCTGTTAGGAGGAAAGGGGGAGGCAACAAAGTTCACGAGGAGTAAAGCAAACGATGCCAATAGTCCAGGGACCTGGCTCGTAACGTTAGTCACTCATGCAACATTCAAACCCATCATTCAAAAGAATCATGTTCAACAACCTTTTCATGGTTTGATGGGTTTCTTTAAAACAGCACAAATCAAATGTTTCTCATCTTGTTAAAAGGGCGATTCTACATTGGTCAGGGAGTGAGGGTGATCTCTATGTGTGGTCATCATCTCTCTGGGAGCTTTTTCAAAGCGCATCCTCACTCAGCACAGAACATTTGACATTGCCCCTGTGGGGCAGGTTAGGTTACCCCTTACTACCCTTCCATCCCGCCTACCTGGAGACCCACAGCGCTCAGGGAGCGCACTGCTGAGGGGTGCATGCCACACGGGAATGTGGTTGAGAACCCCCGGCCCTTTCTTTTCCCTTCTCTCTTGTATGTCATGCACCCATTTTAACCAAATGTGTGATTCCTGTAGTCTTAGGCGTACACAGTAAGTTTGAACTTGTGCACGTTCCCTCAGTGCATTGATTCTTCCTTCCTCCCTGCAGGCAGAAAAGAAGGCCTGACAGTGACCCTTTCTTCTGTATTTGGGAAAACATATAGCTTTTGGAGGTGGCGCACTTGATAAAGGAAGCCAGAAAGTCATCTCAGCCCTTTGAGAAGGTGTCAGGAGGCTGTTCTTCCCTCTCGTCTCTCACAGCCCCGTTCCTCAAGAGAGTTCAATATTTACACAAACCGAGTTTCACTGTGTTCTCTCTCTTGTCTGATACCTGGCAGCAAGCCCTTTCAGGGCCCTGACGTCCTAGGGAAGGCCTCGCTGGCTCTCTGCTGGGTTTCCCAAACCACACTTGAGCCTTCTCAGCCCACCGCCCCCCATCCCCCTTCACGTCATAAACATTCCTTTCTACAGTGGCCCCTTGATTGCTTCAAGTAATTGGTTTGTCAGCCTAAAAACGATTGATTCTGTTTCAAGGACAGGAGTTCAACCAGATTCCGCTCAGGGACAAGTATGTTGGAGGGAGGGCCACTTCTCTGGAGACAGTGGTCATTGGCTTTGTAGCCCAATCCATGTCTGGTGTTCCATATGGTCTCGTGGAGTGGGCAGGGGGACCAGTTTGGGCTGATCCACTTGGTCATTCATTCACCCATTCACTCATTCATTCTTTTCCTAATGTAAAATTATTTATGGTACATATATTCCCAACTTTGTTGGAGACCCCGGGTCACATTTTTCTGCAAAGCCACGCTGCCTCCTGCAAAAGCAAGGCCTCTATGCAGAGAATACTCAGTGGTGACACACCTTGCTGTGGCTCTACTGTGACATAGACTCGAGAGTTTATTCAGGGAATAGAGTAAAAGTCCTTTCTGGGCAGAGAAAAGTGATACCATTCATTAACCTGCAATCACTTTGACATGCTTTTCTGAAGTTGAACTTTTTTTTATTTATTAAAGAATGTTACACATTTTAGGTGTTAGTATTATAGAGCTATAGTTATTTGTGATAAAAATTAGCAAACTTATGTTCATCATCATCATCGAAGGGGCAATGAGAGTGTCTCTTTTAAGTCTTCCAACAGTTCTTGGAGTCTGCATGTGTATTTCTCTTACAACATACGTCCCATGCTGAGGCTCTAATTTCTTATTTTCTAAAGGCACGTCTTTAGAAATAGAATATGGGTAGCTGTTTTCTGGCATGAATTTGGATTGAAATGATGAGAAATGTAGATAACACTTCCAGCTACAGTTAAGCCAGCACCCATCAAGGGAGAGTGGTGTTTTCTAACCCAGCAGACAAAAAATAGAAGCAACCCTCTCAGCCAGCGCCATCTTTAAAATCCACTTAGCTTATACATCGTAATGAATTGCAAAAACAAACTTCAGCAGGCCTCCCCCAGCAAAATCAAATGCTGACCTAACCTTGTCCATTATGAACTCAGAAAATAGAGTTCAGTGGTTTTTAAGGCTTTTGGTTTTGGGTTTTGGATGCAGAATCTTAAAAAAAAAAACCCAAAAAAACCTAAACTAAAAGTAAATATGTTGCCAGACTAACATACATGACAGATATGAGTGAAGGGCATTGTTTTAAGTGAGAAGCTTCAACCCTTCCAACTTCCTTTCATTTGGAGTTTTCTCCACCCTTCAGAGACCCCCAAGACTCCAAAGAAACTCAATCTGAAAATCACTAGTCCTTCCTGGGTCTGAAATAGAATTCCTGAGTCACTTAGGAGATCACAACCATCTGAATTAGACTCTCTGGGGGGTGCAGCCCTTGAATCTGCACTTGTATCAAGCATCCCAGCTGTTTCTTCTCAACTCTAAATTCTGAGGACCATTGGATTTATTCCAAACCTATCTGTTCATTATAAAAATAATACGTATACATTGAAGTCATTAGCAAATACTACGAAGGAAGATCTCTTTTACTTTTACCAAACTTTACTTAAAATTTGACCTAAAATTTTAAGATGTTGAAGCATTTTTTTTCATCATTTTTTCCCTTTTTTATAAGTTTTTATTTCTAATAGAGTTTTAGACAGCATGGTTGTTGTTGGATCATTAATATTTACATGTGTTAGATATTTTTATCTTCCTAACAACTCTGTGTGATAGGTATTATTAAACCCATTTTGCAGGTAAGGAAATTGAGGCAAGAAGAGGTTTACATACATAACTTACATACACCTGGACAGTCTGTTTTTTTCCTTTACAACTATATCAGAAAATCTATTAAGTTATTTTTCATAATCTTGTTTTTCTTGTAGCTTTGGACTGTAAATGGCAGATGTTAGCTTAGTTAACTTCCATTCTAATGTTGGATCAAGTGTGGAATTCACAATTTTTAACATTATAAATAAGATATTTGCTTGAAGTGTTCTATTTTTTTCTATAAGTAAAACTATCTTCTTGGAAATGTTCTTAAAAACTGAAGCTTTGGTCACAAGATTTGAGCCAATGAGAAACTGCTGAGATTTCTAAAAGAGTATCACCAACATATATTGACTCTAATTTTCTCAAAAAGACATTATGAAGTACATCCCACCTTCATGTTAGGGAACAAACTGTCACCTTTTAGTGAAATTTGTGGGTTATTGATAACCACACGCAGTATCACATTTGCGCTCTGTAGAAATCTAAGTAAAAGAATCACATTTTCCTAGTAACTGGATGACTTGATTTCTTACCATCTAGCAGCCTTCTTGGAAACACAGAAGTGCAGCCCTTTCATCTTCATTCATAAAGAGTGTGTTCTCACCCTTTTCCTGCCTCAGAATTCCATGAAGCTATTGTGAATCTGTAGAAGATTCCAGATAACATCTTGTTCAGAGAATCAAAATAATGCCACTGGCTCATTCTCTGTCCAGCTCACCCTTCAGGCTAGCCCTCTGTGCCCTAGGGCTGGCTAAGCTAATTCCATTGTGCCCTTGCATTGGGGCCCAAGCCAGCCCACACCACTTCAAGACTCTCAGTCACAATGCTTCTGTCTGCAATTATGTTTGAATTTAATTTCTTTTTAAAGATTTATCTTATTGTTTCTGACAGAGTGAGAGACAGAGAGAAAGAGGAGGGCCCAGAGCAATCTCCATAGTTGTACATCATCAGTTTTCAACATCCTTTCATTCCACACAGGTGGGCAGGGGCCATGCAGGGCGGGAACTGGGCAGGGTCCTCCCTCAAGGGAGGCACACCCCCTTGAGGTGGGGGCTGAGCCTAAAGTCTCCCACATGGGAAACTCACCCCGGTGAGAACCATCTGGGGGCCTCCCACATGGGCAGCCCACTCCAGTACAGCACATGGGTCTGCAGGGGCCAGGGCCGGGATTTGATCCTCAGACACATGGGCTGCAAAGTGAGCGCTTAAACTGCTGAGCCATCCCAGCTTCCCCTTTAATTTAATTTAATTTTTAATTATTAAATTGATTGGGCTGACACTGGTTAGTAAAAGTTACGTAGGCTCCAGGTATACAATTCTACATTACCTTATCTGTTTTACATTGTGAAGAGCACACATTTAGACTCAGACAAATCCGATTCAACGTTTAGTTTCACCACCTATTTGTTATACAACTGTGGTCAAGTTATTTATAACTTCTTGCTTCAATTTTCTAACCTGCCAAATGGGCACAATGATACCTACCTATCACACAGGGTTGTGATGAAGATCCAATTACTGTTTAACATAACAAAGCAATAACAGCATGTATTAGGAGCTTATGTCCCAAGGTTGGAGTTTACCACTTTGCACATATCATCCAATGTCATCCTCATTGTTCTCCTAAGAGATTGGTTGTCATTAATATTAGTCCCATTTTCTAGATGAGGCTCAAAGAGGGAGCTGCTAGGCTGAGCCATATGAAAGTACCATTTGTGTGGGTAAAAATAGTCAACTCTCGTCAACTTAATTATGTTCAATCTAATAATTTGCCCAAGTCTCTTAGAGAAAAGGTTGCAAAAGCAGCATTGCAGCCCACTACTGTCCAACACCTAAACCTGTGATTCTCTGGGTTATGTGGAACCCTAAAAGTGCTTGGCACTGTGCCTTGCAGGAATCAGATGTGAAACCTGTCGGTTTCTTTTGTTTTCTTTTGCCCACTATTAAAATGTACCGAAGTCGTAAGTTCAAATAGGGCCCTTGCATTTTGACAAACATCAGAATTCCGGATTTGAACGTGGAACAGGGGGGCCAGAGCAAACACAATGGAGACAATTGCCATGGCCAGTCCCGACAATGTGTGGATTGAAAAAAACATACGCAGGCACACAGGCACGCAGACCTGATTTGAATGGTATTTCTGAGTGGAAGCTAAGTAGGAGCTGAAATGGCCTTTTAAAATACAGAACATAAGGATGCAATTCACAGAGAAGGTCTGAACTGTAAACATGCAGCTGTGGGGTTTGTGAGGCTCAGCGCTTCCATACCCACAGCATACAAATTGTCAAGTACTTAAAGTTCCATTGTTGCTGGAGGGGCCTCACCCGGTGTCCTTAAATGGTCCCAATTTTTTTCTAAGTCACAGAATCTGTATCTTATAGTGTATAATGAAATATCAATAAGAATAGCATATTAAGGAATAATAAATAATGATGTTCTCAAATTCTTCTGTTTTATTATCATTTGTTAATCGGGTTCCTAAGCATTTTTTTCAAAGACTGGAGTTTGTTCTCCCTTGAACACATGCAAGGAAGCACTGTGAAAGGAATGTTCACAAATGTTCTGGACCCTTCTTACGAACCTCTCTCACCTGTTCCTGTGGGTATTGATGGGGTTGTTTTGCAGAACTTGCTTCTCCTCTTTTCCTGGAAGCTCTAGTCCCACCTTTTCTCCCTGTGGCCACCATTTTTATTTGGCTTTGGTCATCTGTATTCTTGATTACTTCATGGTTTAGCACCTGCCCACAAACTCAGCCAATAAAATCTCGGCCCCCCACCCCAGGGATTTTGAATTGGGAAGATTTGGTCCTTTTCCATTTGTGGAAGTTCTGGGATAGAAACCCTGGGAGCTGTCACCTTGGGGTTTCTTACAATGTGAAGAGAGGGCATGGCAAATGCCAGACAGGTGGGTCCCTGCCTCCAGCTTTCCCCTAGGTCTTGTTGCCTCCCTGACTTTGGCTACTCAACTCTTCCTTGCATTCCATAGATAGACAAATTCCCCTTTGTTTGGGTTGGGCTGTTATTCCTTGCAAACCAGCCATCATAGGAGGGTGTGCACCTAGCCATTCATGGCTTTGGAGTCACTTTCTGATTCTTGTAGCTCAGGAACAAAAATGCACATGGGGTGTGTTTAAATATGGGTGTGGTGATGACAGGGCTGGGAGCGCTGGCAGAGCAATCCCTGCACTCAGACCAACATTTCTTCCTCTGGGCTCCCTTTGCACACTGTCCATGGCTCTGTTTATAACCTTGACCAAGCAGTGTCATGTGTATCCATTAACCAGGTCTCTGTAGGAATGACTTGGAAGGTAGAATTTGCCTTCTCAAGAAGTAAATTACCAGCATTTAACACAGTTCCTGGCCTTGAGTAAGAACTTCATAAGCATTTGTTGGGTTGAACTGTATTTGTTGAAAGTATTTAAAGGGGTTGATGAATGAAGAGGGAGTTAAACAGTTTACAGACCAGTCAAACCTATTCATGGTGATTCCTGGCCCATCTCATAGAAACAAACCAGCATAGTCTCTTTTATCCAACATGGAAGTCCTAATTTCTGCTTCGGCTATTCCTTCTAAACCTCTGCCACTAAGCTGTGATTTCTTAAGTAAGTCACTTAACCTTTCTTGGTTTTCATTTCCTCAGATGGTGAAAATGAGTTCTACCCCTAAAGTTTTGTCAGTATTAAATGATATGGTCCATATAAAGTGCTTAGTCCCAATGTCAGCACATAGTAGATTCTCAATAAATATTCCTTTATTATTTTCCTCTCTCAGAAATCAAAGAATATTGGCCCTAGAGCTAATTTTAACCCAAAATTTGACAGAGAAAAAAGTTAGTGAGATACTCAAATATGCAGCATATGACTTGCATAGGCTAACTGCTGTAATAAACGAGTCTAAAATATGTGCCTTAACATAATACAAGACCATTTCTTGCTCAGACAGGGTCCAGTGTTGATGTACTCAGTTGTGAGGCTCTTTCCAAGTAGAAATGGACATAGGCTCCTTCCATCTTCTAGCACCACCATCTTTGTTTTTGGTCCTTATGGTCTCAGCAAAAGAGAGAGCGAAGAAATAACAGTGATACTTAAGTACCTCAGCCCAGAAGTTAATCATTCACTTCTGATCACCATTCAGTGACCAGAACTAGTTATATGGCCCAAGTTATATAGAAAGAGGCTGAAAAATGTAGACCCTTATTTGAAAGCAATGCCCCTACTCTGTGGAAAAAGAGCCTGAGTTCTTGGTAGTCCACTGGATGGCGTAGGAGCAATTGTAACTTTTTTTTTTTTTTTTAACAAAGTAGTTTTTTCTGTATAGGATGATTGGTGGTGACAAAGACATTATTCTTACTGACACAATACTTTTTCTTTTTTTTTTTGCCAAGAAATTGTCTTTGATTATACCAAACATTTTGTGATTTTGAGCCCGTAGGTATGGGCAAGTCCCATAGGGTATATCTGATTGAGTAGTCATTTAGTTATTGTCCTCTAGCACATATTACTTAAACTCTACACCATGAGACTCTTCTTCCAACAGCATAACCCAACTTACTTCTACCTGTCAGTCTACGTAACTATTTCATGCCTATCCAATTATTGCCTCACTTTATTCTTGAGCTGTTCAAGAAAAGATGCCAGAAGTATCACCTATTCTTTCATCAATCAACCCATTCATCTACCTATCTGTCTGTTCACCCATATATCTATTTATTCACTATCCAGTCATCTATTCATTTATTCATCCATCCATCCACCCACCCATTCACTACCCATTCATCCCATCTTTCTCATCCCTGTGAATCGGATTCAGGATTTTTCCATCTAGGTTGTTTGCTCTTTCCCTTGCTGCATTCTTGAACCATATTATTCCCATTATTCCTACTTCCTCTTGTCACCCAGTACTTTAGTTTTTGCCTGCAGTCATCTGAAATTCCCCTTAAACATTCAGTCTTGACCTCTTGTTTACTAACTCTTTCACGATCCTTCACTCTTTCTACTTCCTTATTTTGTGGCATTTCATACACTTAATGATAGTAGTTGTGATTACAACCCATTTCTTTATGTCTACACAGTCTTTGCAACAGGGAACTAGATCATTATTTTGCAGACACAACAAATTCTGCAAGCATCCTTAGGATGAGGGTG
>PVKE010001456.1:0-36747 GCA_004027555.1 Craseonycteris thonglongyai
AATGCCCTTCGATAGATGACTGGATACAGAAGATGTGGTACATTTACACAATGGAATACTACTCAGCGATAAGAAATGATGAAATACAGTCATTTGTGGCAACATGGATGGACCTAGAGACCATCTTATTAAGTGAAATAAGTCAGAATGAAAGAATCCGGAAACATATGACCTCACTTATAGGTGGAATATAAAACTGAGAGTTACAAAGACACAGAGACCTATGGACACACCCAATAGCTTGGTGATTGCCAGAGGGAGGGGGAGGACGGGGGAGGGAGAGAGGGAGGGGAGGTGGGAGAGGGCACCAGCATTATGGACACACTCAATGGTTTGGTGGTTACCTGGAGAGGAGGGAGGAGGGGGGAGGGAGAGTTGTGAGGGGAGGGGGGAGTGGGCACCGGATATATTGGGTTGGAGGGGGACCTGAGTCTGGGAGGTGGGCACATAATCCGATGCATGGGTGATGTGATGTGGAGTTGTCCATTGGGAAACTGTCCGATTGTTACCAACCAATGTCACCCCATTAAATTTAACAATAAAAATAAAATAAATAAATAAAAGGGAAATTGGGTAAATATGATAATACCTAATTATGCAGTAAACTATATCACGATTTACATAGTCAGATTCATGGAAGTGTTTGGCTATGCGCTCTTGGAGAGGCAGTGAGGTGGGATAGACAGAAATAAGTTTTCCTCATTCAAATAGTTTTTTTTTTTCAGATTTATTTCATGGTTTGAGAGAAGGAGACAGAGAGAAGGGGGAGGGCCCGGAGCCGTCTCCACAGGTGTACAATCATTAGTTGTGACATGTTTTGTTTTCCACACCAAGTGGACGTGGGGCCGCACGGGCCGGAACCGGAGGCCTCCCGCGTGGAAAGCGAGCACCTTCAGCGCCCTCCCTGCCTTGTCAGCGGCCCCGCAGGTCAGCACGTGGGGTGGCCTGGGCCTGGCCGCCTGCAGGGCTAGCCCTGCACCCCACACACAGTGTTGAAGACAGAGAGTCAGAGTTCCCACCTCGTGATGATTTTTACCTACTCACTCACCTGGCATGCAGTGAGCGGCTGTCACCCACGAAAAGGAGGCTGGAGGTGAGATGAGGCCCCTGGTCACCGAAAACTCATAGTCACAGTGCTTTGTGGCACCAGTTGCATGGGGACCTCGTGCCAGTCACAGAACCGGGGGCCCCTTCCCCTCAGAGAGAAAGACCCCTTCATGAGGCTGTCGGGTAAGGTGTGTGGGTTCCGGTGCGAAGCAGCAGGTGCTACGGAACTAAGCTAAGGAGGGCGGCTCTACCAGCTCCCCTGGGGAGCCAAGCGGGGGCGGGGGGCTTCCAGCCAGGTGGGTGGTGGACTGGGTTTCCAGGGAAGGCTGTGGGGGGCGAGGAGCGGGGAGCAGGCGTTCCTGCCACAAGAACAGCACATGCAGAGTCGTGGAGACCAAGAGCCCCCAGTGCAGAGGGGCCTCCTGGAAGCCTCAGGGCCGAACACAAGTCCCACCCAGGGAAAGTGGCGGTGCCCTGGGGCCCGCCTACCATCCTCCCCTGGGCTCCAGATGAGACGTCCAACACTACGGTGACCCTGCCGTGCTGATGCACCCTTGGCCTCAGCGTCTCTGGTTCTTTCATCTGTAGTTTCGGGTGAGAGGTCCGAGGGTTCCTTAGGGCCCCCCAAGAGGTTCCAAATATATTGTGAGGTCTCCTTCACTTCCCACAGCAAATCGGCCCCATCATCCAGTAAAGAGCATGTCTCGCCTCGGTCTCCACATTGTCTAAGGTGGTGTTACTGTTAATACTTTGCATTTGGCTCTTACTGCTCCGTTTTACATCCATTAAACCCAGTGGCACCTAAATGTCCCGGACAGTACAGGCAGCATCATTTTGGCTGGACGGTGATGACTGGGGCAAGTGTGTCTTTATTCAGCTCCCTTCGTCATATGTTCACTAATGAAATGGTGTGAAGCTCTGGACTCTAAAGGGATTCACCTTTTAACTCATTTATAAAAGTGATATTAACGTCTTTAAGGGAGGACAGGAAGACAGAATTGACAATTAATTCCCATTTTATCCCATTGAAAGAAAGCATTCACGGGTTAAATAAATGATTTTATTCCTGCATGTAAATACCTTTACAGTGTTACAGCTGGAAAGTACATATTTCCTCTCAATCATTGGTTAGTATACGAATCTGCCATATGTATAACACAGCTACTATGTTCACTTGACGGCTATGAATTAGGTCATTCTATTACCCCATGTTATTCAGTATCAACTAGGCAGTGAGAAAATTATCCTCCTAATAAAGAACAAGAACAAATGTGTCTTCTCTCATAGTGTATTTCTTTAACTGAATGATAAGGGCCAAAATGCTAAAACTCATTACTATTTCTTCATAATAGACATGCTATAATTCCGTCATCATCAATACAAATGCACAATGTTTGCCAAGTGCAAGTTTAATCTGAAATGAATGAAATTCTAGACCCAAATTCTTGTTTGCATGTGAAGGAAGGGTAGAAAAACAAGAGAAAAACATGAAGAATTAATCATACAGATACAAAATGGGGTATATTATATGAATAGATCAGCCAATTGACTTGGATGCATAAAGTCATTAAGACAAAAGGAAGGGAGAGGGGAGCTTGATCAAAAAGAACTAGAGGGGAGGCGGGGATGGCTCAGTGGGTTAAGCGCTCACTTTGCAGCCCCGGGGTCCGAGGATCGAATCCCGGCCCCGGCCCGTGTGGACCCATGTGCTGAACTGGGGAGTGCTCCCAGTTCGGTTTTCACTGGGGTGAGACCCCGGCCCCGTTCCTGCCCTGTGCAGCCCCGCGCCCACCTGTGGAATGAAACTATGTGGAAAAACCAATGATGTGCAACTATGGAGACTGTTCTGGGCCCTCCCACTTCTCTCTGTCTCTGTGTGTCTCTCTCTCTGTCAAAAACAATTAAAAAAAAATTTTTTTAAAGAACTAGAGAGATGTGGCAACTGTGCAGTCCTGTTTCAGAACAAACAACAAAACAGAACAAAATGAAAAGCTTTCCATCCCTAGAGCAAGTGGGTAGGTGAGGAAATTTTAACATGATTGGAACATTAGATGAAAATTAGGTACTATTAATGACTTACTTTTAATTATTTTAAATGGGATCATGCCATTTTGTTATGCAATAGAACATAATTGTTCTTGGGTGACGCAAGCTAAAGTTCTTAGGGGAAAGTGTCATTATATTTGAACTTATTTGAATTTGCTCCAAATGGTTAAGCTAATATATATGTTTTCATGTACGTACAGCCGTGTGTGTGTGTGTGTGTGCACATGTGCACACGTGTGTTGTCTGGAAATAGATGAAATCTAAACACAATACTATCTACCATGAACTCTAGGAGAACCTGAATGAGTGAAATAGTGGCAGAAGAGATGAAAATTACTTTCCCTAACAAGATGTTATCTCTTTATAACATTAGCATTAGAGCCCATCTAAGAAGAGTTTAAAATGATTAAAGGAGAGGGCACAAATTGAGACTGATTCTAAATACTTGAAGGCTGCAAAGCGGGTGAGATGAACGTTAGGTAGGCTCACGCTGTGGGAGTCTTTGGTGGCTCCGAGCCTCCTCTTCCTTGGCTGTTACGTATGTGACTACATACAAGTAAAGTCCACACTTGGAATGTGCCGACCATATTTAATTGGATGTCTCTGTCTCACAGACACCTTCCCTTGCTGCACACAGTACCAGGTCTGATTCAGGGTGGTAGGATCCAGGAAAGACACCACCCATCAGGAATCAAGAGGACCCATGGAGTTTGGTGGAGGTCAGAGGACAAGGCTGAGGAAGGACGCGGAGACAAGCCCTCAGCGCCAGCGAAGCCTGAGAACTAGCACAGGGCACAGGCAGGACGCATGAGGGCAGGAGGAAGCGGGTCACTCTGGTATAAGCACAATCAGGGAAAGAAAAGTCTCCTTCTTTTGATGTTGTTTGACATAGAAATTTGGGTTTGACACAACCATTGTAAGAGACGGAGGAAAAACTTCTCTCAGAACTTAGAGGAGACAGTGTTTAGGATCTCAGCCTGACGCTCCAAAGAGTGTTCCTCAAGAGAATGGTGGCAGCTATGGGGGTCTGAGTCCCCTGGAAGTTCACAGCCACTCTCCAAAGCTGCTGCTCCAGGAAGAGCTGGAGAATCACTGTCCATCAAGCCGCTGCCTGCATGCACACTGGGTGCCATGCTGACAGGGAATAGACGTGTGTCTTTCTGTCCCTCCCCCTAGACCCCATGGAGGTGCGTGTCGCTGGAAGAGCATGGGAGGCAATATTGTCCCTGTGCTCAGATGAGCTCCTAGAATGGACACTAATGACGCTCAGTTGTAAACAGGTGATCAAGGATCATCCTCCATTTTGTTGAGTCAGCATCCGAATACCCACTCTGTTCATATTCAACTTTTAAATAAAAACCATAATTGCATGTATGATTGAAGAAATGCTCAACTTCTTCCCAAAACAGAGACATACGTCCGAGTGCTAATGAATCCATCCCCAAACGATGTCCATTCCTTTTGTTTCCAGTAACAATTGATCTTTGAAATATACAGTGAGCAATCGCATAAGATAAAGTGGGAGAGAATGGGGAATAGTAGTTATTATAAACACTGCTATACATGTAAACACAAAAGACAGTGGAGGGATTCCCCCAGGGATTATTTATCTATTTATTTATTCACCTACTCACTAATTGATTCACTGATTGCCTTTCCCTGAGTGGTATTCTGCCGTCATCACCTAGTGAAGGCATACGAGTGCACCTGGGTTTGAGGAATGTGGTAGAGACCCTAGTTTGTGCTTAACTCCCCCTTTTTCCTCCCTGCTTCACCCTCAACGTCTGTTATGTTTATCACCTACAAACATGAAGCCCACCATTCGGTTTTTCCCTAGAACAAACCCGTGGGATGTGGAAGAACAGGATAAGATCAGCGGATGGGTCGACTAGGGTGGGCAGCAAATACCCTGAGACTTTGAAGCGCCCTCTCTTCCAACCCCAGGCCAGGCCCTGTGGCCACAGCCCCATCCGGACTTCAGCAGTTCACAGATGAGCTGACAGCTCCTATCCAGCGACTTCAAACTCCTTTGTTCTAAAGGTGCTCACACGTATTGATTCCTTTCCTGTAGGTTTAACTGAGTTTCCCGAAGGAGAGGAAATAAACCACATGATCAATCCATAGACAACTAAGCTCGATCAGATATTTGAGGAAAATCTCCATCCTGAGGTAGGCCAAAATGAGGCAGAAAACGAATTGAAAGGAACCCGAGCGATGTGTTTTGCTTTGCTTTGTTTCGTTTTGTTTTGTTTCATGGCAGATATTCATCTGCGATGCTGATGGAACCAGGAGCGTAGTAGCTGCTTGCAAGGTGGAAAGTCAATTGCTCGTCCTCCTTTACACTAAAATCCAGTGACCCTTTTCTTACAGTTTAAACAGATGGATCTTTTACCCATTTGTGATAATTCAACAAACTTCACCGGTCATTTGGAAAAGATTAGTTCTATGACTTTAGCAGATCTCCAAATCTTGACACATTTAATTTTAAAATATCAAAAATGTGCCTCTATTAATAACACTACGAGTCCCATCAGAAAAGTCAAGGATCGAGAAGCTGTCAGGCTTGTGCTTAAAAACTTGAATTCTACCCTTAGCAACAAATACTGTCAGTTGTTTTGCCTGAAGTGCCAGGCTCACTTGATTTGTCTTTGAGAAAATGTCTACAGAAATGTTTACTTACATCTGTATAATTATAGTCTGTCTGTCAGCTGTTGCTTCAGTTAAAGACGGTGTTCAGTGAAGGACACGGCTAATTCAGCTCTCAGCCAAACCCAGGAGGGCAGGAGCCGTGCCTCAGTGTGCAGCAGAAAAGCTCCATGGGGACTCCCATGTCATCCCACAGGGTCCTGAAAAGTCAGGGCCCCACAGGTAGGCTAGCCCAGAGCAACGGCAGCCAAGGACGCCTGGGACACACCGCTCCCCTGTCCTACGGGGTAGAGGGATGGCATCACAGAACCGAAGTCCCACGTCACTCTGAGTTTTCTATTCAGAGGTTCCTGTTTAAGAGCTGACAGCATACATTTTTATTAAACGTAGTAAGGTATTTATGAGAAATTGATAGGTGAATTCATGAGTTTAAACATTTTTAAGATTTACAGGATTTCTGTTTAAGACTGTTCTGTTCTTAGGGTTGTATATTTGCCCTGTCAGGGATTTGAAGTGTTCAAGGCATTACTCTACTATGGTCGAAATGAAGTTTAAAGATATTTAAGATAATTTATTCAAACAGGTAATCAACAGTAGCGTTTGTTTTAAAAGATTGATCAGTCCATATAACAAAATGTTCATTAATTTTTAATTAAATATTAATTTTAAAAAGCTAAAAATTTGCTAGATTAATTAACAGATAGTAAGATTTATAAATTGAACTTTACTTAAAGGAAGCTAAGGTATGAAATTTTCATATTAATATATTATATGTTACTTTAAAATCCAAATAACTGTAACTATTCTTTTCTGGTCTCTCCTAAGATACACACATGCATGCACGCACGCGCTCACACACACACACACACACACACACACACTCCTTTCCATTTAGAATCACAAGCATTTAAAAGACTAGAATAATTAGAGTATTTAAATAAATTTTAAGAAACAAAAATAAAAGAACCAGAAAACACCATGAAAATAAAAATATATTGAAATAAAAATGATGTAATATTTGGAAGTGGAAATAAAATAAGCAAAATATATAATACAATAAGAGATAAGAACCAATATTTTGCTTAAGGAAGAGAGAATTAGTAAACTGAAGGATAGAATTAAGGAAATGACCAGGATAGAATAAAAAGATTAAAAGATAAAAAGTAGGAGTGAGAGATTAGGAAGATAAGAGAATAGTATGAAAAGGCACAACTCATATCTAAAATGAAGAAAACAGAAAGAATAAAGAAGGATAACATTCTAAAAAGTCACAGTAAAACATTTTGCTGAATTGGTAAAAGGTAATAAGCTAAACCTGCCATAAGCAGAATGGGTCACATTAAATTCACACCTAGCCTTGTCTTAGTGAAACAGAATTCCATCAATAAGGTAAGCATAAAATCATGCAAATAAAGAAGATAAATCTATAAAGGAACTTCAGTTAGAATTATAGTCTCAAAGCAGCTATATCATCCAGACAAAAGAAAATATAAACCCAATTACATTTAACTATGTAAAGAAAATATAAAACAAAATTAAAGAAAAATAATTAAAAAACAATAAAAACAAATCTTATTTGTTTAAAAAAGAAAAACAGTTATAAGAAACAGCCCCTAAAAAAAAACATCTATCAATAAATTGAAACGGTAAAAATAAAACAATAGTAGATCTGAAAATTGTGACATAGCAAATGATACAAAAAACATGTAAAAATTATGACATTACAAATAATTTTATGCTGACAAATTTGAAAATTCAAATACACAATTCCTATAGAAACATAACTTACAAAAATTAAGTTAGCATATCTCAGAATACCTAAATAGACCTGAAGCCATGAAATAAATCAAATTATTAGTACATTTTATGCTCTCTTTTTTCCCCAAATAAAATATGTACACAATAAAAAAAAAAATGTACAGATTATTTTACGAATGAGAATTACTAAAATATCAAGAAACATTATCTTTGTGTTATATAGTCTTTCAGAAAAAAAGTAAAAGAAGATCTCTATAACTTGTTCATAAAATTAACACAACCTAAAGTATATGGGAAAATACTAGAAAAAAAAATTCTAGACCAATTTTATTTGTCACCATAGGTGAAAGAATACTAAATAAAATAGTCATGGAGCAAAGCCCTCAATGTACAAAATACATAATTCATTACTAAGTAGCACTGTAAACATGAACAATTAATGGAATTTATTAAATGATGATTATATGGTAAAAAACATGTCTCTGGTCAGAAAAATTATTTGGTAAATTTCAATCAACTCTCAATCTTTATAAGGAACTATATGACATTTTAAATTTGAAATAGAAAGTGTTATCCTTAACATTACAAAATATTTCTTTGATAAAACTACAATATAAGCCCATACTTGTGATAAAATTTTAAAAGAGTTCCCTTGATTTCAGGAAAAACACAATAATGTCAGCTATAAGTGGTTGTATCCTACTTTGTGTTGGAGGTCAGTCCATATCAAGCAGAAAGTCACAAGATAATTTATAAGGAGCATAAAGGAACAGCTTTCTACATGTAAGACTATATATATACACATACACATATTGACACACTATATATATATGAATGGGTGTATACACACATACATTATGGTATGCATTATTCTATGCATTAATATATACGTATAATAATAGAATTGTGAAACAGTAAAAACTGAAATGTAATAGAATAAAGCAAGTTCTCATTCACAGTAGAAATAAAAAGTATTGAGCTACTTAGGAAAATGGCCAACAAAGTATTTTAGTGAAAGACATAAAAAAAAGGGCCCAAATAAAATAAGAACACGACCATGCTCATTGATGGAAAGAGAAGCTGGTCTATAAATGCAATACATTTCTAATTTATAAATTTCATGCATTTCAATCAAATTATATAAACATTAACAAGTTGACCATGGTAGTTCTATTGGAAAATCAAGCAGCATAGAAAGCCAACAGAAGAAGCATTTCTACCTGATCAGAATTCAAGAGCTAAGTTACAGTAACGACAGAGTGTATATGTGTGTAGACATTGAGAAAGAAAGTGTGTGACAAAGCAGAGAGGTCTCTTCACATGAGGAGAAACGTTAGTCTCCAATAAATTTAAACGTGGTCAGCTCTCTCTGAACAGGTCACGTGAATTAAGCCTACAAGGACAGGACAATGGCAAACATGAAGGCGTCTAATAACGCCATATCTGCTCTTAGCTGGTGGGAACTAGGAGGGAATGGGGATTCTGCACTGTTGCTGGGAGTACATATTGACCCGACTACGCGTACTTTGAACAACAGCTGGACAATATGTAGTAAACGTGAGGACGCTCACACCCAAATATGCAGCTCCGTCCTGAACGTGTGTTCTCAGTCAGATGGAGGAAGGCAAATACTGTACGCTGTCATAACACGTGCAGTCCAAAAGGGCCATACTCACAAACGGACTAGAATGGGGTTTTTGAGGACTGGCTCAATGGGGAGACGTTGGTTAAAGGGCACAGATTTTCCATTTAGGAGAAGATAAGTGCTAGGAATCGAACGAACAGCGTGGGGTTATAGAGAGTAACACTGTACTATATACCTGAAAGTTAAGAGAGCGGATTTTATGTGTTCTCAACACAAAAAAGAAATTACATGAATAATGGAGTGTTAGCCAATGCCAAGTTGGTATTCATATTGAAGTATAAAAAGGTAGCAAACCAAATTTGCATGCTTTAAACTTACACAATGTTATGTCAATTATATCTCAATAAAGCTGGAAAAAATATATATCAATATATCTATGTATCTATGTATCTATATATCCATACATCTATATGACTAGAAAGTTTATTGCAGTATTCTTTATAATAATGAGAGAAAAAACTTAAGATCTTTGGTGACTTTTGCTTAAAGATAGTTTGGCTGTAACATCAGAAGCCTAATCTATGAATTAAAAAAAAAAAAGGCAAGTTGAATTTCATAAAAATTAAAAACTTCAAAAAATATATTTTTAAAAGAATGAAACAATTATAGTCTAAGTAAAGTGTTGGTAAATTATATGTCTAATATATTATTAAGTATATGAAAGATATAAAAAACTCAATATAAAAACAAAAAGTCTAATTAAAAAATGAGCAAATGATGTGATCAAACACATTACCAAAGAAAATATACAGATGGCAAATAAGCACTTAAAGATATTCAGCATCAAAATCAAATTACAGTGAGATACCACTATACACCTGTTAGAGTGATGAAAATAAAATAAAAAAGACTAACCTCTTACGTACATACAATGTTCAGGTTTGTACATTTGACATAATCTGCACCCACGAAACCATCACTACAGGCAAGATGCTGAGTTCATAGGTCATCCCCAAACGCTCACCCTAAGTCCCCTTCCCTCCCACGCTCCCTGGTCCCTCCCGTCAGCCAGCTCCTTAGTGGCTTTCTGTCACTAGAGACAAGTCTGGGTTTTGTAGAAATGTATATAATACAAATCAGACACTATGTACGCGATTTCTCTGGCTCCTTTCACTCAAAATAAATGTTGGAATAATCATCCATGTTGTGGCTTGTATCCGCAGCTCATTCCTTTTCATTGCTGAGTAGTATTCATTCCACTGGGTAAGCCATAGTGTTCGTCCATTCACCTTTTGATAAAGGTTTGAGTTGATTCACTTGTTAGTTAATGCGAATGGAGCTGTTATGAAAGTGTGTGCGTGTGTGGTGAATATATGCTTTCATTTCTGCAGGGTATGTACAGTGATGCCTTGGACTTTGAACTTAATCCGTCCCAGAACCCTGTTCGAGTTCCAAAACGTTGGAGTTCCAAGACGAGTGGGCGTTGGGCTAAAGCTACAGGCCCTACAGTCTGTTCGCCCCAGAACAACGTGTTGGCGTTGGGGGTCCAAAGCAGCTTCCGAGGCAAAATTGGCTTGACTTTTCTGTTTGGATTCTAAGTTGTTCCAGTTTTGGGGCGTTCGGATTCCAAGGAGTCACTGTAGTTAGGAATGGGATGTCTTTATATTATGAAAGGAAAGCAGCACATTTAACTTTTGAAGAAAACGAGTACATAGTGTCTGATTTGTACTGTATGCATTTCTACAAAACCCAGATTTGTCTCTAGTGACAGAAAGCCACTCAGGGGCTGGCTGAGGGGAGGGACCAGGGAGCGTGGGAGGGAAGGGGACTTAGGGCGAGCGTTTGGGGATGACCTATGAACTCAGCATCTTGCCTGTAGTGATGGTTTCGTGGGTGCAGATTGTGTCAAATGTACAAACCTGAACATTGTACATACGTACGGCCAATTTAATGGCAAGTACACCCCAGTGAAGGTGATTTATTTACAAGCCCCATCCAGACCCTCACATGAATGAGTCTATACGTTTCAGTTTCCATATTTAGACACACACGCACAATTTTTTTTTTAATTTTTATTTTCTGCAGCATGCAAGTCTATGGGAGGCTGGTGTGCATTTGACTCGCTTGGATTCTTCCTTTTTTACTGGGAAACCGAAGGCCCTCACAGCGCAGTGTCTCCACAGGCGTCACTGTTGGTGGCTACACGTGATGTGACCGCAGGAGAGAATCTAGGGCCTCTGCACACGGGACACAGACAAGTCGCAGAGTGAGGCGTCGGTTACCTGTGCATGTGTGCGGCTGTGTGTGTGCACGTGAGTGTGTGCCCGTTCGGCTAACAAAGGGAAGATGATGGCAAGAATACAGTGACCCAAATCTCCAAAAGAAAAAATCTCAACAGCCATTGTCAGAGTGGGCATGTGGCGACTGACCATGGAGGGTCTACTTCAGAAATATGCAAAAACAAGAAAAAGAAAAAACACAAACAAAAATACAGAAAATGCTTTTGTGGGGCGTTGTTTTTCAGCCATTTGTGTTAAAAATGACACGTTTTTCTGACTGTGCCTGCCTTGGAACGGATCTGGGCCTCTTAGGGATGCTGGGCGCTGAGCTGAGGACCCCTCTGCACCCTCCCCACGCCCACCCCACCCCGGCCCGGCCTCCCCACCCACCTGAGGGGCCCACAGGCACCCGGCATCCTGGGGAGCTGCCAGCCCCTGCGTGCTGGGCCCCTCATGGTCACAGTTGTCGCGTCCCCCAGCCTCGGGGGCCCTGGTGTCCCGGTGTGGAGGCTCAGAGGCGATCTGGCGCGCCTGGGGAGCCCCTGCCTGCTGCACAATCAGCCTTCCCATCTGACTGCCGGATCAGATGGGACGCACTTAGCAGTGATCAGGAGGAAGAGCTGATTCGTATCGGTGCCCGCGCGCGCTCAGGAAGGTTTGCTTCCCTCCCAGGCTGCTGCCCTGCTCGGTGCGGGTGCAAACGCTGTCTTGCACCGCCACCCACCGGCCGGTTCCGGGAGCGCAGCGCGGCGCGGGCCTCAGCCAGGCGCAGCCACCACGTTCCACCCCACGCGTGACTGCGAGATTCGTGCAGCTCACAGAGAAGGGGAAAGCGACTTCTCCAAAAAGACTCGATGGTTCCTAGAGACTCTGGCGACATGGCAAACAGGCGGGAAAAGGGAAAGCGATGTGTGTTTGCGTGCATATTATTTATGATCAGATGCATTTCAGAAGCTCTGTTTTATTAATCATTAGAGCCCTCCACAGTGATGAGCTCACCGCCTGTTTCTTCTAGGCACCAAGAAAAGTAAGTGCACATCACTGTGTTCCAGGGAAACAGTACCAAGAATATTGGAGAATTGGCATTTCTTCTGCTTCCATGGGGACATTTTCACTTTATCATGTTAGTTCCACTTTCCCCCACTGAAATGAGGGAGATCATGCTACCCAAAGGGGAATTTAAAACGAAGAGACACTAGGAAAAGCCCTCCAAAATATTCTGAGATGCCTAATAAACCGCAGAAATTGCTCTTTCATAGGCCGTGGAAAATGCTGCAATTATTAGTCAGTGAACCGCAGACATTCTTCTGAGTTATATTTTAACTGCAGTTTCATTTTTAGTCCTTTGCGATACAGAAGGGAGACAAACCCAGTCCAGTGCGTAGTTTAAATGGAAGGGAAACCAGGCTGCCGGATCCAGCTGCCTCGGGTAGCTACACAGGTGAGAGATTCTAGGGTACGTAACCGGTACGGGCCTCGTCCTAAAACTCAGTTTGGAAAACCCTGAACTTTGTTTCTATGTTTTGCATTTAAGAAAGCTGCTGCTTCGCCCAGTTCAATGTCATATCCAGCTGGTTAGTGGCAGGACTGGAGAAAGGAAGGGTTTGCCTTGATTCTCAGATGACTGGTTTTTCCCTCTTCACTGTACTCTGCTCAACTGAATATTCGTATTTAGGTGGTCATATCCATGAGGCGATTATAATACGTATTAAAATAGAACATACCCTATAAGAACTTTTGTAGAAAATGGATCCTCTATTGAAATCAAAAGCAAATAGAATATTTTGGGTTATAAATTTTAGTTCTATATTTATACGGGTCTTCCTGTTTTCATCACTATAGAAATGATCTTTTTCTAAAAATCTTTGATAATTCTATTGACTTTTTGTCTGTGTCTGATAGATTGCAAAGTCCTGTCACTTAGTGGTTCAGCACTGCTGCCACAAAAGAAATTACAGTAACCGCAGGAAAACCTAAATGATGCACATTATGAAGATGAAGCGTTATGTGATTCTTGTCCTCATGACGACAGCCATGTCTATTCATTATAATTTTATTCAGTAGGCAAAAATGTTACAAGTGTAAAAAGTATAATAAAAGCAATCTATAATTCTGTTACTGTGCATATCCAAGCAGGCCATAATTATAATTTTGGAATAATTCCCTGAATCTCTCTCTCTCTCCATATTGTCGATATTGCTTTTCTCATAGTAAACAAGGTCAACTCATGGCGACACCTTCTGAAAACTTCCTTACATCAGAGTTTTTCCTGTCTTGATATGGGACCATATCTTAATACAGGAATTTTCAGGGCTCTTCACTTGGTACCAATAATCTCAAAAGCTAAGAGAGATCTTTGGTTGGGAATGTCGTGTGTGTGTGTGTGTGTGTGTGTGTGTGTGTGTGTGTGTGTGTGCGCGCGTGCGCACACGCGTATGTGTTGGGGTGGGCTCTGTCCTCTGTGGTTAATATTTACTACAGTAGGAGCTTTGTATTTTAGGTTTCAGTTTGCGTGCTTTATATAAATACTGAATTTGTTCATCTCTGATCTATTTCTGAAAATATTGACGTTGACTTTTTTTTTATTATGGTGTCATTTTTGAAGTTCAGAAATTTAAAATTGAATTGACATATCTATCGAAATATGTTCATATTTTTCCTCTAGCTTTTAGGATTAGCAATTTCCTCCTGACAGTGGTATCTATTTATATTCATTCATCTGGTCTTTGGGGATCCTTAATCGTTTCATTAAATATGTATTCTAGCTGAAATTTATTTTGAAGCACTAAGAAGAGTCATAGAAATTTATTTTCTTAAGTAGTTAGCCTGTTTTCCAGTGCATTTTTTAGAAAATTATAAACAAATATGAAAATCAATTAAAAATTGTTAAATTGGTAAGAAAATAGTTTTGTTTTGTTTTTTCTTTCCTAATCTCTTCTGCTCCATTCACTTCCATTTCTCATGTCAGTTACATGCTGTTTGATAACTACTATAATTTCAGGCACTCTTGATCATCATTTTAAAAATGTTGCTTTCTGAATATTTTATAGATCACTTGCATGATCACATTTGAGTAGTCACCAATTGAAATTAAACTTTAACTTAAAAAATTTAAAAAACTATCTGTATGTAGATCTGTATAACATTTTCAGGTGTATTTTTCAGTATTTTAAAACATATCATATTTATTTATTTAAACCGCACTTAGCTGGCAGATAAGATTTTAAATTGTCTTCATGTAGACCTAGTGAATTTTTTATTAAATATATTTATAGATATTTCCTACATTTTGGCCATTATTAATGGGATTTTGGAGACCATTATATTTATATAAATGGTAATATCCAATACTAAATAAGATTCTTAAATTCATGTACTAATTTTGTATAATAGAGCATCTGATTGAGTTTTACATTATTTTAAATTATGTTTAGCCATTTTTGGTAGGTTTTCAGTGAAAATCTCAGAGTACCTATGAGTGCTTGACATGTTATTTTCAGCTTTATGAAAAGGCATGCTTCATTTCTTTTTTGTTTAATATGATTATCTAAAAATTAGAAAAGTGATAAATAATAAAGAGATCGGTTGGCATTCTTTTTTATCTTTTACTTTAATAGAAATAACTCTAACTGATTTCTTAAATAAGATGTTGATTCTTGGCATAAATAGAGATGGTTTTAAAATGAAGGAACTTTCCTACATTCCATTTTCTAAGCGAGTTTCTTTTGCCTGTTTGCTTGTTTTAATCATGAAGGGATGTGGAGTCTGATCAAACATCTTTTTGAACTCTGCTGAAATTGTTCCCCGTGAAGTCCTGGGGGTCCTGGGGGGTGGTCTCTGAGTACTTACTGACCTTTTATGGCTGGTGACCTGTCTGGAGGGTCAGACACACTTCTCTTTTTCTCTTAATATTTGTGTATTTTAATCAGTTGGCTTTGTCTTGTAAGTGTTTTAGTTGGGCATTGTTATCAATATTTTCAAATCTATTATTTATATTTTACTTCACTTTTTTTCCCTGTAGCTGGCATCATTAAACCTACTCTATGATTTCTTTGGGTGTGTGTGGTTATTTAATGCATTCTTTAGTACCAATTCTTAGTACATTTTATTTAATTATTTTTTGTTTAGTTTTAAAACTAAAAAAGACTTTAAATTTGCCTCTTCTCCCATGAAGACATACAAACAGCCAACACATACATGAAAAAATGTTCAACGGCACTAGCAATTAGGGAAATGCAAATTAAAACCACAGTGAGATACTACCTCATACCTGTTAGGATGGCGACAATCAACAAGACAAGGAACAAGAAGTGCTGGAGAGGCTGTGGACAAAAGGAACCCTCATACACTGCTGGTGGGAATGTAAACTGGTACAACCACTATGGAAGGTCATATGGAGGTTCTTCAAAAAACTAGGAATGGAATTGGCATATGACCCAGCAATTTCTCTCTTGGGCGTCTACCCAAAAAAACTTGAAAACCTTAACCTGCAAAGATCTATGTACCCCAGTGTTCATCGCAGCACTGTTTGCAGTCATGGCCAAGTCATGGAATCAACCAGTGTCCTCTGATAGATGACGGGATAAAGAAGCTGTGGTACACTTACACAATGGAATACTACTCAGCGATAAGAAAAGACCAAATACAGCCATTTGTGACAACATGGACAGACCTTGAAATCATCTTATTAAGCAAAATAAGTCAGACTGAAAGAATCAAGAAACATAGGACCTCACTTGTAGATGGAATGTAAAACTGAAAGGAACAAAGAAACAAAAACTCATGGACACAGTCAATAGTTTAGTGGTTACCTGAGGGTAAGAGGGGAGGTGGGTGGGAGAGCTGGGGGTGAGGAGGGAGGGAGCATCAAATATATGGTGAGGGAAAGAGAGCTGACTCTGGGTGGTGAGCACATGATGCAATGCATAGACAATGTCATGTAGAATTGTCCACCTGTAAACAATGTAATTGTTATTAACCAATGTCACCCAAACAAATTTAACAATTAAAAAAAAGAAAAAAATTAATTACTCGTATTAACCACATCTCATAAGGATTTTTACAGATATCTTTTTCCCTGTTTTAAATGTAAATAATAAATGTTATATAAATTTTAAAAAATGAATAATTCAGGTGATTCCAACATTTGATTTATGGGAGTCCCAGAAATCGTAGTGTTTGTTTTTTTTTTTGGTTCTCTGTTGCAGCGTAACCAACTGAGTAACTTACCCATGACACTACGATTAGTCTGTGGGCTGATTGATCTCAGCTGGGTTGTTTTCTGTTACATGTGATGTTGGCTGGAGTGAGGGTCATCTGGAAAACCATTTTGCACCATCTTGTGTGTATATTCATTCCCCACAGCACTACAGTAGCACTTCTGGTTCCTAGAGAAACTTTTCACAAGACAATCAGGTAATATGCTCACAAATGTTCGTAGCAGCACATATGTAATAACAACTAGAAGTAACTCACATGACAACTAAGGAGAATGGGTAATAGTATATTCTCACAATGAAAAATTCAATAACAGTGTAAGTGAATTAACTGCAATTACATGCAAAACTGCATGAATCTTAGCAATGTAATTTGAGTGACAAGCAAGTCTGAGAGCATATCTAGTATATATATATATATATATATGTACATATATATATATATATATATATATATATATAAACATAAGGTGTGAAGTAATATGTAGTAAAGCTTTTTTAAAACAAAGGAATGAAGAATACAATAATCAGGATAGAGGTTGACTTGGTTTGAAGAGTGGGAGGCAGGATAGATTAAAAACAACTCAATAAGCCGTAGATTATTGGTGATGTCCCAGTTGCTGAGCTGAGCAGTGGGTTCATTAAATTATTAAATCAATTGGTTACTTAGTTAAAATCAAAGACAGTCATGAATCATAGATTGAAGATGCCATGAGGGACACTTGTCAGCACCCCCATATGCACTCCATCAAACTTTACAGCAGCTGTCCCTCCATTTCTTTATGAGTCCTGAAGATTCCTGATTTTTAGTTTGTTTGTTTCTTCTTGAATGAACTTGGCCATGTGTTTCTTTAAAAGAATGTGCCCATTTAATCTAAGTTGGCAAGTTCTTAAGCGTGACGTTGTAACAATTTTTTATCATCTCAATGTCTATGGAATCTGTAATGACCTTCCCTCCTTTATTCCTGATATCTGTCATAGGTGGCTTCTCTTGGTTTTCCCTGATCAGCGTAACTAGAACGCAGTGTCCAAGAACGAGGGTTTTGTTTCACTGATTGCCTCTATTGCTTTTCTGTTTTCAATTTCATGGAACTAACCTGCCATCTTTATCATTTTACTTGTTTTGGCTTAAATTTGCTCTCCTTTTTCTACTTTTCTAGGTTTATAAGGTGGAGTAGGCCACTCTGTTTAGATAAGACTAGATAGAAAAGAGTGCTTAGTGTCACATGTCCCCAAGTAGCCAACAGAAGTAGCCATTCATTTGATTAAGGCTGAGGATTTCATTTCAGAAGAATGTTTAACTCTTCTGAAAGGACTGTACTACTATTTTTTATTTTTATCATATTTTTGTCTTTGGAACTTTTGTATCTTATTGTTTTTGTGGGAGAATTAATGCAGATCATTTTTGCACTCTTGCTTTTTTTTTAATCTTTCTGACTCAACAATGTCAGAAGAGCTTCCTGGCTTCTCATTAACTTATCAACTGTCCTGACATTTTCTTGTCCTTCCTTTCTTAATAGATTTTTCTCTATGGTCTGCAATAGCAACTCAACACATACGTCAGAGATTATTTCTTAACTCTTGAAATTATATATAATAACATATAGTACCAGAGCTAATAAGGCAAGAGCACATATATATTAGACTTATTTTTTTTAAGATTTAATTTTTTATTTTTGAGAGGAGAAAAACAGAGAGAAGGCAGGAGGGCCCAGAGCAGTCTGCATAATTGTACATCATTAATTGTGACATAGTTTCATTCCACACAGGTAGACATGCGGCCACACAGGGAGGGAAACAAACTGGGGACACATAGGAGGTAAGAACCTTCACCACCAGTTCAGTGTAAGGGTTTTCATGGCCTGGGGCTGGGTTTCGATCCCAGTACCTTGCAGTTGTAAGGCACGTGCTCTCCCAGCATCCCTATGTCAGACTTTTTAAAAGTCTACTTTTTCTGGGTATTTGATAAGAGTTTTTCATTCATAGTTCAGCAATGTCTTCAAGTGGAGAAACTGTAGTGTATGTTTTGTTTTTATTTTTCACTTTCTTGAACATCTTTCATAGAGAAACCAATTTCTCATCCATGGATCTGTGTTCTCTATCTTCCAACTCCAAAACAACATTTTTTTTGTTATTTTCAATACTTCTGCATCTAAAGAGCATATCACTGTTTCGGTGTTCTCCGATGCAGACTCTACTCTTCACTACACCTATTACATTATTTTCATTCTATCAGTACATTTTAGTCTCTGTTCAGACTCTTATGTTTCATCCAGATCTGCTGTGATCCTCACACTCTATTCAGCTAAGTGGTTGTACTCTTGGGCTTCTACTTTGCTATTCACTGAGCCAAGATTTCTATGTGTTTGCTAGTGATGTTTCCCGTTATCATTTTTTATTTAAAAACTTTTTCATTTAAAGCTTTAAATTGAAGAAGTAAATCGTGCATATGAGGTAATATAAACAAGTGTAAAAAATTAATTTATTTTTCATCCCCACCTAAGTTAAATCAAATTAACAGCCTGGTATGTTTGTTTGTTGCAAATTATATTTTTCTCAAGTGACCACAGCAATATATCTGGTCCTATACGTACTTCCAGAATCGTACTGATCTCCATACGAGATGGCTTCTATTTGACTCCCTCCTTAAACTTGGCAGATGTTGTGATTGCTTCAATTAATAGAATGTGTCAGAAGTAAAGCAACTTAACTTCAAGGCATCAATTGGGTATATAAGTGTGAATGTCAGATACAGTAATTCTCATGTGTCCTTTCATGATTTCCATATAGCTTCTCTCTCTCTCTCTCTCTGTCTCTCTCTCTCTCTGTCTCTCTCTCTCTCTCTCTCTCTCTCTCTCTCTCTCTCTCTCTCTCCCCTGCCTTTGGAACACAGCCACACAGACAAAAAGTGAAAAGTAAGTCTCCAGCCAATAGCTGGAAGCCAGCATGAGCCTCCAGACACATGAACCAGCGAGATTTCAGATGATGCTGGACACACCCTGTAAGTCTCCAGCTGAGACTCCAGTCATCACAGAAGAGAAGAAATAGGCCATCCAGCTCCGCCACATCTGCACTAGTTTGTGAATCTGTGAGTGTATTGAAGGGCTTTTTATGTCACTATTTATGAGATGATTTGAAAGAGACTGTTTTAATTGAGTCTTTTATTTTCTTTTAACTGAATTCAAGCTGATCACATTACTTAACAGTTTAAAGTTACTTGGAAAGAAATATAATTCTTATATTTCCAGTTGTAGAGACTTCTGAAATAGCAAAAACGACCCAATAACAAGGACAATAGAAATATGATCAATAGAAACTGTGCCAGCAGAGTTAAAGGTATCATGAAAGCCCTCCCTGCAAATGAACTCCCTATGACAAGGATTGACCAAGCCAAGGGCCAAGGGTCAGCTACATGGGTAAGTCCCCCTGGAATAAGGTCATAGTTCCAGAAAGAGCTGACCAGCAACTCCTGCCTGGAACAGAGAGCAGACCAGCAGAACTCGAATTAGGAGCACGAATGAAAACTATGCGTTATTTCAGCCTCATCAACCACTGAACGGGGCATGACCATCTTGTGCATATATTAGCATGTTCACTGTTACCGTGAGTAGGCTTATTTCTTGAGGTTAGATTATATCCAAGGCATCCATTGGGTATACAAGTATGAATGTCAGATACAGTCACTTTCATGTGTTCTTTTGCGTTGTTTTCATTGCCTTTGTGAAGGGGTACAGGAGAATTAGTACCTCTATTGTGTCAATGTTCTCACCATCAGAAGCCTGAAGCCAAATTAGCTATAAAAGCACCTCAAAGCTGTGCCTCTTAGGAAGCATCAGGGTGGTTTGCACAGTTCTGTGAGAAGTAAAATCAGGCTAAAGTGATTAATATGCTGTAAAAACCTAAATGTTTTCCAACCCCAAATCATTTCATAGGGCATCTTGAAAAGCTGCTCCTCCCATAATTAGGCTAAACATAGATAAGAAGTGTTGATGGAGCCCTGGGTTCTGGAAGAATGACACTGTCGTGTGTGTGAGACTAAAGAAATGGAGATACCAGAAACGGTAGACCGGCCCCTTTCGCTTTCTTTTTGCCTTTGTTTCCTGTTCACCTGACATTATATTAAGTTTTTCATTCTTACTTCCCATGTCAGAATACACACTTCACAAGAGTACTCAAAACAGGCATTTTTTTCTTAATCACATCATTGTATGCCCAGTGCTTAGAACCTTATACACTCAGAAATATGACTTAAATAAATAAACAAGTGAATGAAGACAATGGTACCTCTGTCTAGTGGCGAGAGGAGCTCTGGTATGACCTCTGAGCTAATTCCTAGTAGCAGGTTACAGAAAAACAAATGACAGCGGTATCATTTCCCTCCAGGTAAGGAGTGAGAGAAGAGACGAGTGGTGAATTTAGGAGACCAGCTCCTGCTGCTCATTTGCTAGAGGAACTCAAAAGGCATCAAAGACAAATGCTTGTATTTAAAAAAGTTGAAAACCATTAATATCATATAAACAAAGGAGGGTTCTTTGGTGGAGTGGAATACCCAGTGAACGCAAAGCCAAGCTGCCAGGGCCCAGTGGGGGCACCAGCAGGCCATGCCACATGCCTCGTCCTCCTGCGTTGATGGCCAGATGCCTCAGATCCCACAGCAACTGTGTGCCTTCTGCAGCCGCGTGTGTTGTCAACAAGGACTCTGCCAAATGTCCCCACAGCAGTGTTGTTAAAGTTGCATAAATACTTATCCTCATCAAAGTGAGGACTTTCAACCACCACCTTTTGAAGACATTTTCCTGTGAAATGAAACATCCCAGAGGATATCTTCCAGTGTTTGAAATTCTAAGCAATCAGAAGAATAGAAGCCAAATGGTTTTATAAACTACTGAACAGGCAAGAGGCCATTCATGACGTGATATACTTGAAGCATCTCTGGATGTATGAATAAGGCACTTTCATCCAAAGATTCCACAGGCCACTTATATGCAAACATCTGACCCAGATGATGATTTGCATGGAATTTGGAGGCAGGTCACCATGTGAACTCTTCTGGCTTCCTGGAGACCGAAAAGTTCTGGTCATTTTTCTGGTGGTAAAAATCATTAGCCTCTTCACAACTCTGAAGAACTATTTTCTAAATGTGCTTCCTTGTAGAAGATGTTTTCAGTAGAAATGTGAATCCTTATTCCACACACAGACTCCAAAAAGGTAAACTCACTGAGTTAAGGTCAAAGGAAATAATATGGCATGACTTCAACTCCAGAGTCTTGGAAAATTCAGATATTCTTGAATTAGTCTTAGTTTTTCTGGTCTAGAAACTTGTAACATTTATAATTTGCTAAAATAGGACTTTAAGAATTTGCTTATTTGTGGCCATCAAAAAGTAACATTGAAATTGGGCAACAAAAAGAATGTTCATTACTATTTTTAAAGTATGTCCACAATTTCTCCTTCTCACCTAATCCAGTGTTATTGTGATCTGTTTACATTTAACATTATGCAGCAGTAAATTGTACTTACTGACATTTTTGCATGAGTTGTATTTCGTTATTTTCTTTTATTCAGGAAAAGTGCTTCATATTTTCTCACAAAAATGAGACATAATTTATATATATATATTCTCACATAAGGACTCAAAAATAACACTGCTTCAAGTGAATGAAGACTAGAAATATACTGTATTCTCCTGTAGTTTCTATACATATGTGTATGTAATAAATTGATCGTCATTGATTGCAAGATCTGAGCTTGTTTCAGGGCTTTGTTTTATTATTTCTACAAAGAGCTAAACCTCCTCTTTAGATACTGTTAAGGAAAGGTACCTAACCCAGAGGGACACACAGTTCAATTCAATGATAACCCTAATCCCAAACACCAAATGTGCTACACACCCTGAAGACAGATGCAGGGATGAATGTTATTCTGGTTTACTCACCCCGTCCCATGCACGATGAAGTTCAGCACCACTGTTTAATAAATCAGATGTGCTGTTTAATGAACCAACTACGATTTTAGGCGTTGCTCGAGGCCAGACGTTTAAAAGCTCCTATGTCTGAAATTCGTATCATGAGCTGGGCTTTCCATTTGTATTTGCCACAGATAAGGGGTGTGCTGTCATCTTCTGGTTCTGTGCTAAAACCAGGCTGATGAGTACCGGTAACGACACGAAACCATTGGGGTTGTCTTCTTTCCATTTAGGTGTTTTCACATCCCTGGTTCTTTTCCATTTAAAATCCACGCTAGGGTTTCAAGGCTTAAGTCATCTTTTTTCCTTTGTGTTCTCCAATCCAGTTACTACTTCTGAGATGTACAAAGAAGCCATTCTCAACCCACTTAGGGTACAACCAGGTAAAAATACTGGTGCCGAAAGTGTGTTAACAGACAGGAGAGAGAGAACATGTGTTTTTAGGGACCTCACTGAAAGCACAGATGAAGAAAGAAGCAGAGGCTGGACGATATTCATCATTAAAAAGAATGAGTTGCTTTTAAGGCTGCGCTCAGCAGGGAAAACATAATGTACACATTGAGGTCAGTCTGGAGGGGCCTCAGAGATGGTTTCAGGCTGCGTATTTCTTCCTCTAACTCAACACTGCACTCAATTAATCTACCCGTGTCCAGCAGGAGAGAGAAACAGTGAAGTGTCTTATTCTTTCTCGCTGCAAGGAACTTTTCTCCTTGGAGAGTGCTGCACACAAATTGCAAGATTAAACCTTCTTTTTCAGCTCTGAAACCTAAGCTCATATAGCAAGACCTGCTGATATCTTGCAGAGGGAAATAGGTAGTGTGGGATCTGGAAGCATAAATTACAGTAGAGTGACTCTATGGCCAATTCTCAGGGCTGGGTGAAATTTTTCTTACATAGGACAACCTACCAATAAAGTGTGACATCTGGTGAATATTGTGCTAGTATGTGCTAGGAAAATAATAAGAAGCTTGAAGTTCATGAAATTATTGACCATTCCAATGCCACTAGCCTTGAAAGTCGTTATCAGAACTCCCTAATGTCTCATACAACTTGATTTTCTCTGTATTGACCACCATGGGTAAGTGCATTTATTTAAAAAAAAACACGTGCAAGTCTTGATATTGACCTTGCAAAGTGGGACACAGGAAGGAAATATGGGGTAGGGCTTTGTAGCCATTATCTTCATCCAAGTTTTCCAAAATGTATGACCTTTGCTATATGAAATATGTAGTTGCCTCATGATGTCACATGTCTGTGAGTCTCAGGTGTTTATCACAGCAGGAAACAGAGAAGAATTCTATAGACATACTTGCCTGTCTCATTCAAAATGAATACAAGGAGAAGAAATGCATTCTATTTTTTGTTTTATGCTTCTCATAAATATGATTTTCCGTTTGTGAACACATCAAGCCCTTACCTGATTGTTTTTGGTACTTGTTTATCATGGAATTTCTCTCCTAGCTGATATTCAAGTTCTGGTCCACATTCCTCCTGCTTTCTAGGTCTCTAAATCCACTGGAGCTGACAAAGGACCCGGTAACATACCCCTTTCTCGTTATTGGCTGTAGCGAGGTTTCTATGAAAGGATCTGATGATCGTGACCAGGTTCCTCCAAGGGCAGCTGGAGGCTGACACGTGTGCGCACTGAGTCACACGAGGATTGCAGATCAAGCTTTAGCATCCACAGTACGATCTGGAGCATCAGGACTGTGAGGTTTTATTCCAAATTCAAAAATGAATAAAGCTCAAAAGCTTGTCAAGTTGCTAACATACTTGCCCAAATGTAACAAAAATGGGAATATGGAGAATAATAGAATATCTGTGCTGATGATCCACATTTCCCGTGTAAAATAGCTACATAAGAAACTTGTACTTGCAGTTGCCACGAAGAAAAATCCCAGAAGCTTAAACATAATAATTTTACTTAAGTTAGTAGGCTTGAAAGCAAAAGAAGTCAGTTTTGGGGGGGTGGGGGAGTTTGTCTCCTTTTTAAAAAATTAAATTGAAAAAAAATCCAGACCACACCATTGTGATCATATTGTCAGTGATAATAGAAGCCAATACATAGGTAATACTAGTACATTGTGTTTGCGGGACACTGGAATACTTCTAATAGCCTCAATAACAGTCTGTTAGGGAACTTTAAGTCTTTCATGAAAGTAAATATTAACAGGGTCCTATCTGAAACGTACCTGGGAGGTCTATGAGTTTCAAAAGTTGATCTGTTTATAATAAGGTGAGAAAAAATCCATGTTAATACATAACTGGGCTTCTGCACTTATTTTTACAAGATTAATACCATGGAGATTATGCCCCTTTCACTACATTTAATATTTATTCATGTAGCCAAATCTACAAATGGTCAGATGAATTATTCTTAAGATAATGTTATTTCTCAACATTTTTTAATGGCTAAAATAAAATACTACACAGCAATGGCATGGAAAATATATAAAGTGTTCAGGGTTACCTCTTCCCATTTGCTTTTTATTAATTATCAGTTAGGAAAAGATTTACTTTATTTATATATTATATGGATTATCTTTAGACATAGCCACACAAGTATGTGAAAAAATATATGATTATCTAAAATATAAATGTTATAGTTTCAAGCTTATGTTTGGAAACAATAGAGATAGATAAATACATAAATGAATCTAATACATATGAAAATGCGGAATAAAAGAAGCAAAAATTTGCACAGAAATAAATAAGATGGCAGACAAATGTATCCTTGTAACTGAAAATGTTAATGTTCTGCCCACTTCCACACAGATCCCGCTAGTATTTTTCACACCCCATCTCCCCATTTATGCCACCCCTCTGCCCCTTAATAAAGATCAGCCCTTAACCGATGACTAATAGGTGCATGATTTTATGAAAGGACCCATCTCTGTGAGCAGACACTCTTTCCAGACGTCTCCAAAAGCACTGAGTTACCTTTACCTTCCTTCCAACTCTACCCACACTTAGCTGACCTCCTTACCTCCCAAGCCTGCTTCTGAGGATCCAACCTAAGACAGTTTCTAATAGCAACAAATCGAATGGACTGTAGTTCCTGTTAGAACACGAGACTTCCCAATTAGATCCAAAATTCTTAAAAAATAGATTAAACAAAACCCAAATTTCGCCCAAAGCCCCGATTTTATATCATGCAAATACTGAACAACAGGAATTTGGTGTATCTATATTAAAAGATGAGAACAGAGACTTTTGCAATAAGACCTCATGGTCGATGGAGAATATCATTACATCATGACACAAGATACAGTGAAAAGATATAGCATTCCTGGTCTGTATGCTCCTAACAAAAATATAAAAGGCAGACATAAAGAGAAGACATGAATAATTTCATAATCACAGTGTAGATTTCAAGATAACTCTCAGAAATTGACAGGCCAAATAAACTAAAATATAGCAGATAGAGAAATTCTGAATGACACTTAACATTCATGTCATAACAGAATATAGAGTGCCCTGCATTCAATCTTTAGAGCATAAACTTATTTTTAAAGCACACACAGAACATTTACACGAATTAAATACACCATAGGCTGCAAAAGATATCTCAAATAATTATCATGCTGTCTATATTATAGCTACCATATTCTCTGACCTTGACCCTTTGAAAAAAAATTATAGATTAATACTGAAAAAAATAACATAAACATTTTATATTTTGTTCATACAAAAAAAAAACTTTTCTAAATTAGTAGTGTATCAAAGATAAACTCATAATAAAATATTGAAAATTGGAAAAATGTACCATTACAACTTAGTCTATGTAACTATTGTTATTTTATTTCCCAGCCAAGGAAGTTGAAAATTAGAGACACGCTCCAATGTTTTGCCCAAGGACGTAAAACTAAGTAAATGCCAAAATAATGAAGTCAAAGCTTCTGAACTGAGAAACTGTTTTTTTTTAATGCTCTTATTTTAAGTCTGCACATGAAATAACTAGAATAGTCAATATGCTAATAAATACTTCATTTTAGCTAATGAAGTTAATTCTTGTAAAGTGAGTGTATCTGCCTGGAATATCCAGAGATTCGCTTGGTTCCTTGTGGCAAATACATGCCGGCCTCAAACAATGTAGCTGCTCTCATCTTTACTAAGAGATCTTTTTAATGTTGACAGCAGAAAAGGGTGAGTAATCAAAACCGTATATTGTGTCGATGTATGTTTAGGCTTGTGAAAAATATCAGTCCTGGCAAACGAGCCTTGTCGCTTGGTAAGATTTCTGATTACATACGGTTATGATCAATCCTGCCTAAATATGGTGAAATTTAGATTTCAAAGATATTTTGTGAAAGCCACACTTCTGCATGTAAGTCCATGGCGGGTCTTGGGCTTCCCTTCAACCTTAAATCTACCTCCAGGGCCAAGAAACCCAGCTTCCATCTTCTGAAATCACTCTCCTGAACTCCAGAAACCCCCAACCCACTCCCTCCGCACTCTGCTTTCCTTGCCACAGCTGACAGACACTAGAATGGGCACATCCACAACGGAAGCCCCAGCCCAGCCCCTACGCGGGCGCTGCCCACATGATTTTCTGGTCCCTGTTTCAGTAGATGGCAGCTCAGCTTCCAGGCTGCTCAGACCAGAACATTCGGTGGTACCTCCACCCTTGTGTTTTCCTGACATAGCACAGTGGATGGCGAGGCAGTCTGGTTGGCTCAACCACGTAGTCTGTGCAGAATCTGAGGCCTTCTCTCCAGCTGGGACTCTCCCCAGGTGTGAGCCATGAGCACTCGAGAAGGAGTGTCTACAATCGCTCTCCCTCTGGCCTCCCTGCCTCCGGGCTTGAATCAGCAGCCCAAACGCGCCCCTCGGTGGTCCTGGAAGGCCTGGATGTGCTACAGAATGTCCTCAGCGCACCCAGCCCTGCTGGCTCCTCTCCTTCCTCCTCCAGGATGTCAGCGGCCACGTTGGCCCCTTGGTGACCTTGACCTCACTTCACACGCTCCCACCCGGGCAGTGGCCGTGGACTTCTCCTCCTGGAACTCTCTACTCCTGTTACCTACGGGGCTGACTCTTACTTTCTTGGAGATTTGGCTCACCCTCCCGAGCCCTCCCCTGACCACAGGGCACTGCACCCTGACCACCCTCCCCAGGCGCCCCTGCTTAGTCCTTCCCTTCCTCGCGTGCATCATGCTCTTGCGTGAGGTGCGATCTGTTCTGTCACCTTGCCTATTGTTACTTTCTGCCCCCCTCTTCTGAAGGATCGAAGGTATTATATGGACTTTTAAAAAAGTACATGTCTGCGCGTTTGTAATACTGGCTTATACCACACACAAGTATACCAGCTTTTAGCTAGAACCACTGACTCTCCACACATTAACTGCAATCTTCACAATCCATGTCACTGATGTTGTCTTGGTGTCCTGAATCTATAGCAGAGCATGCTTTACTCAGGTGAAAAACGTATCTGATGAAACATTAGAATATGGGTTCCTCTCTGATTCAGTACAATGATTAATGTATCAGTTACCATTTCATTAATAAGCTATTTCACAGCAATATTCTTTTTAAACTAAGTGAATAGCAACAATTATATTTTAATGTAGTTCCACAGTGAGACTGTAACAGAACATACCCTACAAATATATTAATTTGCACACCCTTTGGTTAAGCTAAGGAATATCTAGACAGGTTTTTGCACTAAGCAATTATTAAGTATCCTAACTTAATTACTGATGCCTCTTCTAAAGAAGGGCGTTCATGCACTGAAAGCCACACAGCTAGATACAACGTGGGCTGTGGTACACACAGATTGAATCACAATAGGAGGCAAGAAAGGAGTGGAAGGAGACAGCTATATATCTTCTGTGCTTCTTTTTAAGTATCTATTTTTCATTTCAGAGTTTCTCATTCCCTTAGGTGCAGTATGAACTTAAAAGCAACCTAGATTCTTCATAGGACTTTTAGAGTATATGATAGATCAATAATTTGTTGGTTTGTTTATGAAATATGCCAACTGACTAGGACAGAGTCATTTTTAAGAGGAAGCCAAGATCAATATATATGTGCATAGATTTATGGGTGTTTTTGTTACAATCAGAATAAGTCTGTTTAAAGCGCTCAAAACGGCAAGCCTGGCTGTTTTCAGTGTGATCTATTGGCTCACGGGTGCCACTTTAATTCCAGAGACTAAAAATATCACGTCTGAGAATTTTATTCTGATAAACTCTGCTTGAATGCAATTAATTTTAAGAGTCAGGACTTAAAATTGCAGACAAATAGCAATCCCGCTGCAGTTTAACAGCATAATCTCCAGGATTCACTCTCTTTCTTGGCGCTGTCAAAGGTTTGTTCATGCCCATGAATTTTAGAGTTCTAGAGTCTTCTGAATTTTCACACTGCATTTTTCCTTTCAGAGAACTAAAGACTTCAGTATGTAGGATGGCTTAAATATCAAGGCGTAAATTGCTTAGCCTACGACCCAGCACTTACGCCTTTCTTTTGTGGCTGGGTGGGTGGTCTCAGCTACGCCACTCTGAGAGATCAGGTTTGGACAAAGACAGATGACAAAAAGATGTCTGCATTCTGTTGAATAACTTCAGTGATACCTCCGTGATGTGGGACCCAACGAGTGGTCTTTCCAACATTGTAGACCAGGGCTGCTCAATATGTTGTGCTCCCGGGGCCACATTGGAAGGAGAAGAATTGTCTTGGGCCACACATAAAATTCTCTCACACGAACAACACCTGCTGAGCTAAAAAAAAAGAAAAAAAAAATCTCAAAAAAGTATCATAACATTTGAAGAAAGTTTATGGGTTTGTTTTGGGCCAAAGTTAAAGCTCTCCTGGGCCACAGCCACCCACAGGCTGTGGTTGGACACACTTGTTGTAGAATTTGTTCAACCACGTTGATAGCATCAGGTAGTCAACTAAATTGAAGGAATAAGAGAAGAGACATTTTTATGCAGCAGCTGCATGCTCAGTAACCTCCCACTGATACGAGGGGACCTTGGGGACAGGATGGATTAACACCCCCAAACTACCGGTTGAGGAACCTGGTTTTGATCACCAGGTGATCGGCTGTTCTGAAGCATTTCCATCATGGAGTCCCATGAGTGTCACTTAGAAGGTGAATGCAAGGGCTGTCGGGACATGCCTCTGTGTTTCATGGGACATGGCTGCATACTATCTGTACAGCCCTTGTGCATTGTAACTTCCCTCACCCACCCCATCCTCAACAGCCACACCGCCCAACAATAAGGCAGGGACACCTCTATTGCACTTTTCAAGTGTTAATCTCAAATCAAAGGGGAAAGATTGTTGACTTTAATGCCTAAAGACTACAATGACTAATGAAAATTATGAACACATGGGGAATATGGAACCAAGGTCATTTTAACCGTAATGATGTTACATAAACAAATAAATTTTTTCTTTTCATCCCCACCGATTTGATAAAAGGCTGATTTTGCTGAGTTAGACCAGCGCCTTTGGTCGCCAGTGAACAATTTGCTTCCTTCCAGGTACGTGAGGAAAGATGTTGCACTTACATCAAGATGTATCTGTAAGGTTTCACTCCCTTATAAGAAATGCACACAGAAATCTTTCACTCAGCTTTATGTGAGCATTGTTCAGGAAAAAGTATTGGGATTTCACTACCAACCGACCATATTCTAAGAAATGCTTTCTTCCTTTTTCAAAAGATTGGCAAAAAATGGACATTTAGAGTTTTAGTTTTATAAGGGGTGTCAGGCAGTGACCAGGCAGCAGCAGACACGGGGTATTTAGCTTCAGCACTCTGAGTGCTGAGCTGGATCCTCTGGTGGGCTCCCCACCCAGGGTGGGAGGCTCCCTGAAGACTCCACGCCTCCCCTGACCTTCTAGGTAACTGATGGCTTAACTGGCCACGGGGGCTTCACTGGTCCTAAATCAGGGGGCTGCTGTGGGGACAGTAGCTGCAGGTGGGAAGGGCCTGCCCGTGTGGTTCCTGGTGATACCCCCAGGGTCACTGTCCCCTCACCGTCACCCTCCGGGACACCTGACCAAGGCCTTTGCCTGGCATGTCTGGACGGTGAACGTGCATGATGTTGGTGCAACTTCATAAGCGTCACACCACCTCGCTGATTCGTAAACCCCTGAAGGACTGTTTCCTCTCCTATAAGAAGGGAAGTTATAGATTGCTAAATTTTCAAGGCAAGGATTAAAACTTCGGGATTAAATGCTGTAAAATGTTTGTAAGGGGCACGCAATCACTAACCATAGCAGTTGCATCTTTCTTTTTTTGTCTTTCTCTTTTCTTTTCTTTTTAATTTAGTTTTTTGCATCTTTCAATAGATATATAAGGATGTAAAGAGCAGGTGAGGTAGGCAAGAAAATAAGATTGAAATGCAGCGTGGTAGGCATTGTAAACAAGAGGATGCATGTGACGCTATGGGAGCAAAATACAAACATTATGTAAGTAACCACTTTCCACTTGCCAGAAAACTGGTCTAAGGGCATTGCAGGCAGTTATCGGCACAGCGTAGTAAAGCTGTCTCATTAGTGGGTGAAAACTATGACACAAAAAGGGCTGCCCTGTGTCCAGGGTCCCTCACTCCTAAAATTGGCTGAAATCAGAAGCCAGGCACCGGCTCCAGGCCACGTCTTGTCCTGTGGGTTTGCCTTGAGGGTTAAAGCCGACAACAGGGCTGGGTGAGGCACAGGTAACAGCTGCCGTGTGCGGAGGAGGAAGCCAGTCGGTGGGGGGGTGAGGGAAGGACCCGCTGTGGTCCAGGCCCCACGTGGGCAGAGCGTGACAACGGCTCCAGCCGGGCTGACTGCCTCGGAGGCTGTATTTGTTGTTGAGGGATATGCCTGGAGGAAACAAGCAGTGTCTGGTGATAAAACATTGCAGTGTCAATGTGCATGTTATCAACCGTCTTCCTCATGGGAACATAAAGCCACCAGGTGCAGCAAATCATGGTTGTCCTGAAGACCTGAGGGACGGGAGGAAGGGCTCACCGCGTACGACTGAGCACCTACTGGATTCATCCCAACAAACAGGAAAAGAGCAGACGCGAGGAGCGATAAGGAAGTGCCACCAGCAGGCATAGGGGTCTGCACTAGGCCATGGTGACAGCATTGCTGAGATTCCCGCAGCAAGACACTGTAGACTGGGTTGCTGAAGTGACAGACATTGATTTCCTCCGTTATGAGGCCAGAAGTCCAACGTCAAGGTGTCACCAAGTTGGTTCCTTCTCAGACTGTGAGGTGAGGCTGCCCCAGGCCTCTCCCCTGGTTTGGGGTTCCATTGGCAATCCCTGGCAGTCGTTGGCTGGTAGAAGCATCACCCCAATCTCTGCCTTCATGTCACATGATGGTTTCCTCCTGTGTGGGTCAATCTACCCTAAAAACTTCTTATTTTTATAAAGACACCCATCTTATTGGATTAGGGCCCATCCCAATGAGCCCATTTAACTTGATTACATTTGTAAACATCTTGTCTCCAAATAAGGTTTTATTCTGAGGTTCTGGGGGTGAGGATGTCAACATATGAATTTGGGGGACACAATTCAACCCATAACAGTGAGAATAGTCAAGATCACATTCTATGTGTGAATTAGAACAGTACAATAGTTCTTATTTTTCATTTAAAACATGTGGAAGTTATCCACAAACAATCTTAGGCGAGTAGTTCAAACTTCAAATACTTATATTCTTTTAAATATGATTTCTCTCTAACAAGCTGTTGTAAACTCACCTGAATTTTTTTTTATATTAATCAAAGAATAACAGCATTTAAATCTGTCTCTGTCATTCAGAGTGTGCGTATGTAATAGTCTATGAGAGTTGTTCCATACGAGCTTTTCATTCATGGAGTAGTGAATACATACTTGGTGTGAGATTCTCAGTGTATGCCATTAAAAAGTCACACCTAAAATCTAGTTCCATTTAGTTAGAAATCAAAGGTATGAAGTTTATTCTTATGTCAAAATACTTTTGCACAGCCCTTCGCTGTAGGGTTCTGAGTAAAATCATGTTCATTTTGGACAACTTAAAAATCATGGTTTTTATTAAAAATATTTGTGATGAAAAAGTTCTATTGTATAGGCCAGAAGAACAAAGAAATGTTGTGAAAATAAACTTTTAAAAATGGATATATTTTTCCCCAAAGGAAAGTATTCTGAATCCACCAATGGGTGTCATTTAGAGCAACTGTTCACAAATTGTTCTGGGAGGTGTGCTGGTCCCCGAGGTCCCTCTAGGTGACCCCAAGGCTAATCTCATGTAGTATTGATGCTCATAATATGAAAATGTCTATATTTTAGTTTCCAGAATAGAGTGTTATGAATAATGTATAATATTTAATAAAACCAGACATTGCCTCATTAATGTCTCATCAAAAGTAGACTGGATTGCTCCCTTAAATCTGGCATTTTTGGGTCATGTACCAGATACGATTGAGGAGATGATAATACATCTTTTTCCTCTGCTAAAGACATTTTTAATCCAGCAAATCTGTGGATTAATTTCCAGAAGGTTTTAATCACTAATCATCTTAAACTCAAAATTAAAAAGTCATGTGTTCGCTAATGTACAAAATGAGTTTTTGTAATGAGTATTTCAGTTTACTTGTTACATAAAACGTTTCTGAGGAAAGCCAAGCCTAGACAAAAGAAAGGACTTTGGCAAAGGGCACAGTCCTTAAATTGGATGAAGATCACAGATCTGTCATTTAATACGTATTTGCTGAATTGAGTTATTTAAGGCTCATCACAATATTCGCTCAGGAATAGTAATCGAGGAAGGAAACCGCTATTGGCCTGTGCTACTGAAGTGTCAGCCTACACTCAAATTTCAAATCACCTGAGAAGTAAATGACTCCCATTCGTCACCCAGTGTGGGATCTGATGAATTATTTCTATTCTCAACAATGACAAAAAATATTGCGAACTTATAACTTCTCTTAGTAACTGTAGTAAATCATCGTTTTGTCGAATCTTGGCATTGTATTCCTGCAGAATTCACATTGGTCTTACATTTTTTTCACTGACTTGTAACAACGATCATCCCTTGGTGTTTTCACAAGCCAGCGCACATAACTTTTGAGACCTAAATATGTCTTCTGTTCCTCAGCACGCCTTATGTGCTTTGAGTCGCTCTCCGCCCTTCCCCTTTCTCCCTTCAGCATTCGTGGTGGGATCTGAAGCAATTGGAGTGGGAAGAATGAATGGGGATGGGCAGGGTTGACAAGAAGTGGAGTGGGCAGCGGGGAGGCTGATGGAACACTCCTGAAGACCATTTCTCCTCAAAATGGGACAGCAGTTGTCTGAGTAAAACTGACTGACTCCACGAATTGCAGTAACTGGGTTATCTGAAAAGTAGTCATCTGGAGGTGGCGCGGATCCCCTGAGGAGCTGTGCAGTCTCCCACCATTTGCCATCTCATCTGAGACAATTGAATTCAGTTGAATCGAACAGGAGCATATTCTGCCCTTCCCTCTCTGCCAGAGGGATCCTAACTCTGGCCTGCAGTGGCCTTTCATGGTCTGACCTCACTCCTCTCTGCCCCGTCCACCCTCACCATTCCCTAGCCCCCCATGCAGACTGCCCTGTGAGGCCCCCTGACGAGTGCTGGCTCACAGGTCCACCCAGGTGTCGCACACACTCCTTTCTCTGTTCACTGTGCCAAGGCCAGCTCACCCTCCCTGTCACTCTAGGCTAATGGCTCCTGCATCGTCTGGGGGTTCTCCCCATGACATTCCATGTGAACCCCTTTCTACCTGGTACTTATCACACACTCCCCCATAGTTGGCTTGCTGTTTGTCCCATCAGCTGGGGACCCGCTTGAGGTCAAAGGATTCCTTATGAATTTTACCTGCATTTCTGTCACCTGGGATGGTACACAGTATGTGGTAGATGGGGTAGGAGAGATTGCTGACTGGGTGAATGAATGAAGCTGGAGGGAGGGGGAAAGGAGAGCAGGTCAGGCAGGTGAGGAGAGGGTGCTGACGATGCTCTGCTGGGGAGTTCACTCGTTCAGGAAACATTTACTTCTGGGCACGATGCTTCCAAAAAATGGGGGCACAGAACTTACTTTCAAGGAATGTACCATGTTGTAAAGGAAATTATGAACCTTGTCATCATCATAGAATTCTTGGTGATATATTTAAATAAATGTAATTTTTTAAATTAGAGTAATGGTATAATGTAACCTTTTATTAAGGAAATAACTCTCATAATGAGGTGGAGAAAAAACTGAGGTGGGGGTGGGGTGGATATCTGTGATGAAGAGAGTGAGAAAAGATATAAATTTGTTTCACCGTCCCGGTTCCTGATGACTAACAAGATGGTAGTAGAGATGAAACTACTTTGACCAACAAAAGATGTGAACATTTTCAGGAAAAATTCCTATAAGCCCCTTATTATATGTCATAAGGAGCCCATTTTTCCAAATACATCTTTGGTTTTATAATAAAAATCATGAAGGACTCTCATATGCACACCTAGAAGACATCGATTTCCTTAATTAAGGTGTATCTATACCAGAGTTATTTTTGGCTCTCTCCTAATTTGCTGATTCTCTTATCTCCTACTCTGATTTCCCTCTGGCTTATTTTCTCCCACTGCATATTTCCACCAAATTCTATTTGTGAATCAATTTGTCCCCAAGAATAGAGCAGCCCTTGCAAAAATGTTTTTAGTACACAAAGAATGGAGAGTACAAGCAAGTAAATGAAAGGTGATCCAATTAGCGATGTTTTTTTTTTTTCTAGGACAGAGCTATTGAGTCTACATTTATTGTGGGGGAAAAATAGCACCAAAATAAAAATAAAAAGTTCAGTATTTGTTTTAAATAAAGAAAACTGCAAATGCATTTAGAAAGTTATTTTTAATCAGCTAACAGCAAGGAGCTTGGGACCACGTGTCTACTGAGGAAGGTATTTATAGCAGGCACAATACTGACTGTTTTGCAATGCTTTTTCTATAACCACATCCACTGAACAGAGCATAGGTGAACATCACCATCACCATGAAAACACCATTAAACTGGAGGGCATGCAAGTAACGGGGTCATTTGGTCCTGCTCTGTGGTCTGCTCTCCTCCAAATCCACATCAGCAAGGGGACCACTAGTTATAAAGAGCAAGGGGACTCATGCCCCATTCTTCCACCACATGGACTTCCCCATCATTGACCATGTATTCTTTTTATTCACAATACAGAGCGTCAGAGAGATAAAGTGATGGAGTCTCTCCCTGTCCACTTCCATTGCTGGTGAGGTCTCACTGAGATGATCCCAACCCCCTCCTCTCCTGGAAACTCATGTAGAAGTCAACCACACTCCTACCCATCCTCCAAAGTCAGCCTGCACGAAGGATATTCAGTTTTGTGTCAAAGATGTTCAATTTCATTCCAAACTTGGCCCTGACGTTGGTGTATTGAATAATCATAGAAACGTGCCAATAGAGCTCAAAAGCACAGAACACATTCGCTCATCGATTGAGTAATACCATCTTTGAGTTAAAGCAGAACAGATCCTGGAACAGGGTTCTTCTAGTAACGTACGAAGTGGAATGCACACAAGTAAGTCCATGCTTGGAGGGAACTAGGGCCACTGTGCTGTGACTGGCACACTAGGGCACAGGGTAACTTCTCTTTTTTGGACACTCAAAAAGTGTCCATTTATCTGCAGCAACTTGTATTGGCTTGCTGCCCCCTACAAATGGTTGCAGAGAAGTGGACACTTTCTCGGTTGAGCACAGCTATTCGCATGATTTATGTGAAAGATTTTGGGGTATCAGGAGCACCTTGGACAGAAGAAACTGATGGGTAGTCCTTGCTGTGTCATGAGGATGGTTGATCCCTTCAAATCTGCGGTGATAAGGATGGCGGGGGTTCAATGTTCCAAAAAGAGAATTCCAAGAAAAAGTAAACAGCAGTGACATGGTCCTGGAGAATATTTTTCCAAATATTTCCAAAACAGTGACTATATCTAGGATCATTGATGTGTTTATTTCAGTATTCAGACAAAATAGGGGAAAGATATAATCATTCCTCTATTATAGCTGAATTTATATTGTTACAGTTAACAAAAAAAAATTTACTCTGAGTAAATTTTTTGTGTGACATAAACATTATACAAAACAATGGCAAAATATCTGTTGAACTCCTCAATTAGTTGTAACATGCAAAGATTAAATTTATAAAACACTTAAAATTAAAATAGCAATTTAGGTCATGAATTTGGTCTTCAGTCTGTATTT
>PVKE010001456.1:36847-99989 GCA_004027555.1 Craseonycteris thonglongyai
GTGTGGGGGGGGGGGGTGCACGCACACGTGTGTGAAAACAAGAACACCACATAAAACGATGACTGGAGAAGAGAGAATGAGATTAATTTTGAAATATGAAATTGATGTCCAGAAAATAGTTAAGATGAATAACAAAGAAGGAAGCCATTTGGAGATTGAGGACTGCAGAGTGACAAGAAGACAAAAAAAGAAGGGTGCTCTACGGGGTAGGCAAGGGGAGGAGAATCTACTCACAGAGACAGAAACGGCTCAGAGGATTACTTACACGTGCTAATCAATCCCACCATCTAAATACCAGATTTCTCCATTGGTAGAAACAAAAACACTACTTTTAGCATGAAAAAGATTACATAACAGGAATGCCATATATTTAACACTACTGTGAAAATAAAGATACAAAATCGTAATGATATTTTAGAATAAACTCTAGTTAAATATGACTTTAAAACAAAAGCAAAATTGCAACTCACTGATTTTTATAAACACAGAGATTACAACAAAGTTAGTTTGGCCATTTTCATACAAGTTTATATTTCACCTAAAATATTTAGCATTTTTGCTGTGTGTGGTTTTCAATATTTGAAAACCGGAGTCTAAAAGAACTGCATGTCTCATGCCTGACTCCTCATTAGAATACATCTAAATTACTGAATACAAGAACTATTATTTAGATGCAAGTTTAAAGAAAAAAGAGAGACATTGTGATGAGAATGAAAATTCTGAATCTGAGTTTAACTCTGCATTTGTACACTGATTCCTGCCTAAGGTGCGAGGGTGATTTTGTGAAAGTTGAAATGATTTTTTGAGTCTGATTCTTAATTGAGTGATTCTACAAAGATGAGGTAACACAAAATCATGGGACAAGAACCGAGGGACAGGGTATTCTTTATTGCTGCAGAAGAAATTGCACCAACACGTCAGAAGTGATAAGAATCGTCATTGATCATCTCACATAGTTCCTGTGGATCAAGACTCCTGGTGGTTCTGAGTCAGCTGTCATGAAACTGCCATCAAGATGCCAGGTGGGTGACTGAAGACCTGATGAGACTAAGAATCCACTTTCAACATGGTGCCCACATGGCTGGCGAACTGCTACTGGCCTTGGGCAGGAGGCCTGAAGTTCTCAGCACACAGACCTCGTGAGTGTCCTCCTGCCAGCGCAGCTGACTTCCCCCAAAGTAACTGACTCACGAGGGAGCGAGGCCAAAGCCACCCCGTCTCACACGACCTATCCTCAGACGCTACTCTCCATCATCTCTTTAGTTTACCACTGAATTCTGAGGTCAGGCCGGTGTTTTGTGGATGGACTGAAATGGCTGTGAGGATCACGGGGCCCTCTTGGAGGTTGGCTACCACACTAGGTAACAGTCCTCCAAAGACATGCATGACAAGTGACCCACTGTGACCCTCGAATCTTGACATAAAGGTCCTCTAACCGGCAGTATAGACATAAAAGTATTCAGTGTAACAGTTTAGAACAGTTCCAACAGATGAGTCTGAAGTCCACTCTCACAGAAGCTACCCATAATCCTCCCATTTTCTTCTCAAGCCCACTAAAGACTGCTTCCCAACACCACTATCTGGGGGTGGGTGGAGATAACATTCTCTCAAAGGATTTTTTGAGAGGGAGAGAGAGAGAGAATGAGAGATAGAGAGAGAGAGATGAAAGAGAAAAGAGAGAGGTGAGCTAGGAGAAGTCTGCGCATCTGTCCCCCTGAGAAGCCACCAATAAAGCCCAGCTCTGCTGGGATGAATCACAGAAACAGGGATCAGGGAAGATGATAGAGTCCTGTCTGTGGTGAAGTGATGATGGCATGTCTTTCATTTATGATTCCAAAGGACTCTGAACATGGAGACTCTCTATTATAAGAGCTTGTTACACTTTGTCATAACTGAAACTTTGGGCCATTTTGTTTTCAAGTGCATGCCCTGTTCCATTCTCTCTCCCTCAGGATTCCGACTGTGCGTGTGTGTACCCTTGACGGCGTCCCCACAAGCACTGAGGTTCTATTCTTTTTTCCTTTTCCCAATTTGTTTACTGTGGGCTCTTAAAATTGGATAATCTCTGCTTGTCTATATCTATATGCTGCTGTAAGATTCATCTAGTGATTTTTTTTCAAATATTTTATTTTTTAATTTATGCATTTATATTTGGTTTGATTTTTCTGCATTGATTTTTCTGCTGACATTGGGGACTTTTTATTCATTTTGACCATGTTGTTTTTACATCTACGAGAATAGTTATATCAGATACATTAAAATTGTCTTTCTACTAATTACAACATCTGAGTTGTCTTCGAGTCATTGCACACTGATTGAGTTTTGTCTGTGTGTGGAGATGGGTCATATTTTGATAGACCTGGTCCATAGTTTCCAAACAGAAAGGAGCCAGGAGAGAGGGAGGAGGGAGGTCACTGGATGTGAGAAGGACTACAGGGGACTCACTCTGAGACCAATTAGGACTCCAAGAACGCCTTGTCAGCGATCTGCGTCCAGGCGAGTAGAGCCCTTATTTCCGCTGGTTCCGCTTTCCTATGTTAACGTCTGAGAAAATTCACACTCTACACGTGACTTCCTCCTAGGAACAAGCAAAAGGAGCGAGAGCTCATTACTTCTTCGTGTTACATAAAGAAAGACATTTAAGGCTATTTTTTCTGCATGATGTTAACTAGAACAAAAACACTTTTATTTATAATATATTTTGTACTAAAAATGTAGATACTCTCTCTCCAGACAGCATAATTATGAGGGCTTTGTTACTGTTTTTCCCTCGAAGACTTCAATCAACCACAGAGGCAATTTCTACCTACCAGTAAAAATCACCTTCATCTTTTTCATACTAAATCCTCTCTATGCCTATCGCTCCCCCAAAGCCAAGTCTTTCTTAGTGTCATCATTACTGAGAGTCCCACAAATTTTGTTGAGTTTTTCCCCCTTAGTGAAAAACCTTACATTCACTTGGTCTATTATCTATCATCTATTTATTTATTTATTTATTTAATTTTGGCACCTGAAGAGTTAAGCAACAGATAACTTCAGAAAGTCAATTAAAAAGGGATAGTGTAGCTTAATCACAGGGCTTTTCCTATCTATTTTTTCCAGTAGTTACTTTAAAACTGCTAACTTGAAATCACAGCGCTGTGCTACCCTCAGAAGTTCACTCAATCAAAAGCCGAGTGCTGAGTAATCAAAGATCTTAAGTCACTGGAAGTTCTCACCCTAACCACCAGAGGATTAAAAATCCAGTAGCGAGGACGCAGCTCTTCGATCGGACCAGCACCAGGGCAGAATGAGAAACCCTGAAGGCCCGATCACAGCCCGTCCGGGCACACCTTAGAACTAAGTGGAAAGGCTCTAATTCCTGAAGAGATCCTATCGGCCTGATGAAGAGAGATATTGGCTTCTGTGTAGCGTGATTAGAAGGACGGCAGAGGATTAGCAGAGATGCAAGGGCAAAGGCTCAGGCTGGCTCATTTACATGGCATGACTTCTGACAGGCGGTGTTCACAGGGAGGAGCCCAAAGGCAAACTGCCCCGGAATTGCAGCATCACGGATTTACTCGCGCTCCAGAGGGATTAGTGTGCATTTATGCTGCCCTAGCCATGTTATTTTTTACTTTATTAAGAACTTTGATGCTTATTTATTTTCTTTTCTCTACAGACTGCCATGATTTGGAGAGATGTTTATTTTCATTCAAAATAACCTGTCAGCTGATTGTAACTGAAATGTAAGTGGTTGTAGCAATATTCTCTTCCTACATTTTGGAGTGAATGAAAATTATTCCTCTGTATTTAGAATATAAATATTTAAAAGCCCCGCATTCTTTACCATTGCTTGATTATGGCTCTATAATGTGTATACACAATATACTATAGGATATACACACATATGCTTTATGTATGCTAAACATATGTATTATGTATCTTGTAGCTTAGCAATATTTGATAATAGGGAAGCCAGGATGGCTCAGTGGGTTAAGCACTCACTTTGCAGCACCGGGGACCGAGGATCGAATCCCGGCCCCAGCCTGTGTAGACCCATACACTGAACTGGGGATTTCTCTCTCTGGGAATTCTCTCTGTCTCTGTATCTCTCTCTCTCTCTCTGTCAAAAAAAAATTGATAATAGATTATAGCATGGTAATAATTTGATATGAAATAGTTGCCTGCTTTGAAATATCATGTCTTAAAAAAGTCTAAAACTTTTCTATCAGTACAAAATGTATTTGTATTTATATGTTTAGCATTGGAATTGAAGTATTTTCAGAGATAGTATACCTTTAGAGGGACCTTAGATAGTCTTCTGCAGAACTTTGAATTTTATAGTGTTTCACCACTTCCAGTCCTCTTGAAGTTTGCTCCTTTTGAAAAAGTAAAAAAATAAAAATTAAAAATAAATTTAAACTATGTGAATAATTGTAAAATGCAAAAATTAATTTCAAGTAATGATACCCCTTAGTTTAACTTTTGCTTAATTGCTTGGCATTATTATAAAAGCAACATGCTTAGACATTTGGAATTTCTTTTTAAACTCTACCATTTTAAAACAAAGTTGATTTTCTACTCAACTGTTTCCTCTAAATTCAATGTTTCCAAATAGTACAATAATATCATCCTATATTAAGGTCTTGAGATATAATGTATTTGCTATCACATCTTAGAAAATAATCTTTGTTAAATCAAGGTCACAAAGATTTTCCTCCTGTGTTTTCTGTTGTACACTTTATAGTTGTACACTTTACATTTAAATCTAGAATTTATTTGAAATTAGTTTTTGTATGTGGTATGAAGTCACGGACTTCTGCTGGTTTTTTGTTGTGGTTTTCGCCTATTTGTCTGGGTAGTAATTCGCTAGGGCTACCCCAGCAAAAGACCTGGAGTGGCCAAAACAGCAGACGCTTGTCTTCTCACAGTTCTGGAGGGCAGAAGCCCAAGGTCAAGGTACCAGCAGCATTGATTTCTTCTGAGGTCCCTCTCCTTGCCTTGTAGGTGTTCGCCTCCTCTCTGTGTCCTCATGTGGTCCTGCCTTGGTTGTCTGTGTCCTATGTCCTCTTATAGTGACATCAGTCGTAAGGATTAAAGGCCCATTCATATGACCTCATTTCATCTTAAATATATATGTAAACTCCCTGTCTTCAAATGCAGTTACTTTCTGAGATACTGAGGATGAGGACATCAGCATATGCATCCTGGGGAGAACACAATTAATTCCTTCACTATATTCAATGTTTTCAGTGCCATTTGTAGAAAGACTATCTTTCTTCACTGAATTTACTATACATCTTTCTGAAAACCAGTTGTCTGTGTGTTGTCTTATTTTGAATTCTCTCTTCTGTTTCCTTAACCAGAGCTGTCTAACCCTTTGGCCTCCCTGGGCCACATTGGAAGAATTGTCTTGGGCCACACACTAAATACACTAACACTAATGACAGTGGATGAGCTAAAAAAAACAAAAACAAACACAACAACAACCAAAAAATCACAAAAAAAGCTCATGATGTTTTAAGAAACTTTACGAATTTGCATTGGGCCACTTACAAATCCATCCTGGGTCACACGCGGGCCGCAGGCTGTGGGTTGAACAAACTTGCCTTAAACTACTGGTCTATATTCACACCAATACAACATTGTCTTGATTCTTGTAACTCTACGATAAGCTTTGCAGTTAGATAGTATGTGTTCTGCAACTTACTTTTCCTTTTTCAAGGTTGCTTTGACTAATTTGTATATAAATTGTAGAATTTACTCGTCAATGTGTACAAATGTGTATGTTAGAGTGTTGTCTGGAATCACATTGAATCGATTACTGTGAGGAGAACTGACATTTTAATAAGACTCGTGACATTTTAACATTATTAAAAAATTGTGGATCTTCCAAATCTATGAGCAAGGTATTACATTCATCTTTTCAGGTCTTCTTTAATTTCTGTCATATAGTTTTATAGTTTTCAGTATACAAGGACTTGCACATCTTCATTACCTTTGATCCCAAAATATTTCATAGTTTTGTGCTGTCATAAAAATTATTTAATTTTTTTTAATTTCTGATGGTGTGTGACTAGCATATAGAAATATAACCCACTTTTGTATATTGGTCTTATATTCAATCACCTTGACAAATGCGCTTATTATTCACATTAATTTTTGTAGATTCCTTCAGATTTCCACATTGACAATCATGGTATCTGCCAATAAAGATGATCTACTTTTTCATTCCAATCTAGAAGCCTTTTGTATATTTGTTCTTTTATTGAATGGCACTGGTGAAATCTTTCAGTACGACTTCTAATAGAAGAAGGGAGAGCCGGCCTCTTGTTCCTGCTCTTAGAAGGACAACATGGATGCCCCTGACGTTAAGGATGACATTAGCTACAACTTTTCTGTAGATGTTATTTCAAGTTCAGGACATCACCTTCTCTTTCTGGTTTTCTGGGATTATTTATCAGTAATGAACATCAAGTGTTGTCAAACATTTTTTTTTAGTTTCTATTAAAATTAATATATTATTTCCTATTTTAGTTTTTTTAATAAGGTGAGTTACATTGATTGATTTTAAATGTTAAAATAACCTTGAACCCCTAGAATAAACCCTATATGGTCATGATGTATTGTCATGTTAATACACAGTTTACCCTTGAACTAGATGGATTTAAAGTGTGTGAGTTCATTTATACAAAGATTGTGCCCCTGGATTTTTAATCCAAAGATACAGTTGGATTTTGAATCCAACTGAACACATTGTCTCACATCATTTGATGTAAGGAATTGAGCATCTGTGGAATTTGGTATCTGAGGGGATCCTGGAACCAATCCCCCATGAATACCAAGGGATGAATGTAGCTCAGGTTGGGGGGAGTCAATCGTTAGACACGGATTTTTAACTGGCTGGGGGTCAGTGCCCCTAACCCCCAGGGGGTTCAAGGATCAACTGTATTGCTGATTTGAATAACAATGATATATTGATTTGTGTCAATTTTCCTGAGAGATATTGATCTGTAATTTTTTGTTCTTACTCTCTTTTTGTCTACTTTTACAATCAGTCATACTGGCTCCACAGAATGAATTGGGGAATATTTATTCATCTTCATTTGAGGGAAGACTTTGCATTCAATTAGTATTATTTCTTCCTTAAATGTGTGGTACTTAAAAAATACTGATACTCAACTGTGAAGCCATTTGGTTCTGTAATAATCTTCATAGGAAGGTTTAAGTTCAAATTCAATTTCTTCAAGAGAGATATTTAGGTTACCTACTACATCTGCAGTGGGGTTTGGTCATTTGTGTGTTTCAAGAAGTGTTTTCACTTCATCAAGTTGTCAGATTTAATGGTATAAAGTTGTTCCTGCTATACTTTTATCCTCTATAAAAATTTGTAATATGGGAAGTTGGGATGGCTCAGCGGGTTAGGCGCTCACTTTGCAGCCCCGGAGACCAGGGATCGAATCCTGGCTCTGGCCCAGGTGGACACATATGCTGAGCTGGGGTGTGCCCCCAGTTCAGTTCTTGCCGGGACCTATGCGGGAGGTTCCCGGCCCAGTTTTTGCCCTGAGCAGCCCTGTGCCCACCTGTGGAGTGAAACTCTATGGAAAACTAATGCTGTCAACTATGGAGACTGCTCTGGGCCCTCCCCCTTCTCTCTGTCTCTCTATGTCTGCCTCTCTCTCTGTCAAAAACCAATACAAATAAATCTTTAAAAAAAATTTGTAATATCAATTATCTACAGATACTTTAAATATTTACAGATATTAAATATATCTAAAGATATTGTCAATATGAGTTCAAGCTCTAGTGATGTCCTCTCATTCTGATAATGGTGATGTTTGTCTTTTTCTTTTTTAATAAAAGTCCAGCTAGGGTTGCTCTATTTTATTGATCTTCTCAAAAAACTAGGTTTCAATTTTATTGGTTTACTTGACAATATAGTGTCTGGATTTTGTTTCATTGTTTTCCATTCTGATCTTTACTATTTCCATTCACCTGCTAGCTTGAGCTTGCTTTCAAGATTCATAGATAGAATCTAAAGTCACTTTTTAATTTTATTTTAGTATTAAATTTATAGGGGTGACATTGGTTATAAAATTATATAGGTTTCAAGTGTACAATTTTATAATACACCATCTGTGTGCATCGTGTGCTCACCACCCAGAGCCAGTTCTTCTATCACCACATGTTCGACCCCCAGAAAAACTGGCACACAGACCAATGGAGTAGAATTGAAAACCCAGAAATAAATCCATATATATATGAAGTCACTGTTTTGAAAACACTTCTTTTTTAATATAGATGTCCAATGCTATCAAGTTATATAGATTTTGTTTTTGTGGTATGATATTCTACAAAAATAAGTTTTGATGCATTGTTTTTTACATTTATATTATAATTAAAATTAACATTGTTTCAGATTGATATAGTCAAGTCATCACATTTAAAACAGTGCTAACATGAGATATATTTTTTGTTTCTTACTTTTAAACTATTTGTGTCTTTTACTTAAAGTCCTTGCCTTGTAGGCTGTAAATACTTGAATCTTGCAGTTTTAGTACAATATCACAATCCCTGCCTTTCAATAGGAGATTTAGACCACTTATATTTATTGTGGGTATTAATATGATAAGGTTTAAGTCTGTTATGTACAGCTTTCTTTCAATTTGCCCCATGGTTTTTGTTGTTGTTGTTGTTGTTGTTGTTGTTATACGTTTTCTATGTTTCTGTCATTTCTCCCCCCTCCCATCCTTGGGTTATGGTGTATGATGTATGAGTCTACTTATCTTTTTGTTTGCTTAATAGTAATAAGAATTTAGTTTGTTCTTTTAGTGGTTACTTTTAATGGTTCATAGTTTATATCTTAAACTTATCACAGTCCATCTTTAATTAACACTATATGACTCTGTCAAGAATGCAACAGCATTACAGTAGTATGTTTCCGTTTTTTCTCTACTGGCCTTTATGTTATTTTTGTCACACATTTAATTTTACATGCATTGGAAACACTCTCACCATTTCTATTATTTTTATTTAAACCATCAATTAAGTTATATAAAAAAATTATTGGATTTACCCCTGTCATTATAATTTCCAGAGCTTTTCATTCCTTTGAATAGATTTGTATTTTACCAGATGTCACTTTTCTTCTGCCTGAAGGACTTCTTCTAACACTTTTTTCTAGTGCATATTTATAGGTGATGAATTCTTTCATACTTGTATGTATAGAACATCTATATTTTCACCTTTTATATAATATATATTTTTTCAGGTTAGTATTTTAAAGTTGTAGCTTTGTTGTTTTCCTGTTGTCGTTGTGTCTGATGAGCGATGTGCTTTTGTTTTTCTTTGTGCCTACGTATGTGACGTTTCCCCTGCCTGCTTCCAGCTGTGTATAAGACTTTTCTCTTTATCACTGGTTTGTAGCTATTAGATTCTGATTTACCTCAATATAGTTTTTCTCATGTTTCTTTCACTTGCTATTCACTGAAATTCTTGAATCTGTTGACTTATAGTTTGCATCGAATTAGAAAAAAATAGCAATTAGAGTTTGAATCTTTTGTTCCATCTTCCATTTCTCTTCTACTCTTTTGAGGATACAAATTACAAACCACCTGGTGTTGTCCCACACATGACTGATTCTCTTCTTTTTTTATGATGCTCTTCTTTCTCTGTTCTTAAGTTTTCATTGCTCTGCCTTTGAGTTTATTTATATTTTATTCTGCAATGTCAAATCTGCCATTCACTCCACTCGGGGTATTCTTGCCTCACCTAATGTGGTTTGGATCTTCAGAAAGTTGATTTTGGTACTTTTTATATTTTCCATTAAACAAGATTATACAGACATTTAAAAATATTATTGTAAAGAATGTACAATAAATGTTCATACATGCACAGAAATGTCTCCTTTTGTTATATTGGTGTAGTGCAGTTTTTACCATTAATGAGCAAATATCAATGCATTATTATTAACTAGAATTCATGCCTTATTCAGATGTCCTTTACTTAGTGTCCTCTTTCTGTCCTGGGATTTCATTCAGGATCTCACATTACATCTAATCATCATGTCATCATGTCTTCTTAGGTTCTTCCTGACTGACAGTTTGTTAGACATTCTTGTTTTTTTTATCATCTTGACAATTTTGAAGAATACAGTTCAAGCATTTTGTATAACATCCCTCAAATAGAATTTATCTAATGTTTATTTTCATGATTAAACTTGGGTTATATGTTTTAGGGGGGAAACCACAGAGGTAACGTGCCATTATAATCACATCATACCAAATGTATGCACTATCAATATGACTTATAACTGTTGACATTAATAACGGTCATCCTGTGGGGTTAAGTGCTTGTCAGTTTTCTTCGGTATAAAGTTACTCTCACAGCCCATACTTATGAGCAGGGGAAGAGGAAATATATAAATGATTTGGAATTCTCTTCCAACTCTGCATATATTTACTTAACCAGTTATGTATATCAGTCTGGACTCACAGGCATTTATTTTGTACTCTGGAGAATAATCCGATACCACTCTATTTTCCTAACTGTCACAGATTTGGCCATAAGGAGCTGTCAGTTGGCTCCTGGCTCCTGCGTCCCTATGACACATCCACCTCATTCTTTTTGTTAGTAATTCTTAACTTTTACTACAAGATGCTCCAAGGTCATTGTGGGAGGTTGAATTATACTTCCCCAAAGACATCCACAACCTGATTCCTGGAACTTGAGAAAGTGACTTGAATAGCCAAGGAACGTTGTAAATGTGATTGAGTAAATGACAATATCGTATTGGAAAGGTCATCCTGATTATGTGGATGGACCCTAAATGGAAACACTAGAGTCCTGATTAGAGAAGGTATTGCTTCTACATTCTCAACTGACAGAGCATGGGATATATGTGTGTGTGTGGTAACCTGTGTGTATATAAATCTCTATCAGTTGTGTACACATAACAGCTGCATCTAGATTCAGCTATGTCTGAGCTACACTGATGTCTGCCGCTCTAATCCATTCTAGCCACCTTCCTTGCTCACCTGTAACCTCCGACAGTGAAAATCTGGACACTCATCGTTTATCATCCATTCTTACCTTGTTTGCATGCTATGTTATTTTGTTTTGTTTTGTTGTTTTATAAGTACTTTTTATTTTATTTTTTCCAAAGATGAACACAGATATTTTTTTTATAAATCATTTGGTTCTCTCAGTTATTGCTTTCAAGAGTTGTAGCAACATACCTGATTATATACATGTATCAGAACAGTTGTGTGTGGGAGGCTAATTTTTCTCCACTACACAGACAATAGTCCTCAGTGTGCTCTACCTGCTGTCCTTTGAATTATGAGGCTTTACCTGCCATCTGTGGGAGCAGGTGCTAATTCTCGCCCTGTCTGGGTGTCGGGTGCTTTTCCTTCTAAAACTTCCACGTGGTTCTTTCCCCTTCCTTGTGCAGACTCTTCTCACGTAGGCACTGATCAGCGACCTTCTGAATACTTGAGGGCACAGATTGCCGATCGCTAACATTCTCTTTCTGGAAGTTGTCATCTCCCCTGGAGTCTCACATGCAAATTCTACTGTTCTTGGTTTTTCTAGATGTTTAGGTCTATCTGCTCGTCTCCGAGTCCACCAGGTTCCGCCCGGGTCCCATCCCCCTGCACTGGGGTCTGGAAGCGGCTCTGAGGCAGTCGGTGGACCGATCATAGGACTCGCCTTGTTTCCTAGCCCTTAGGCGTCACTATTTTTTCTTGCCTTCTGTCCAACATCTTAAAAATCATTGTTTTATATACTTTGCCCACTTTTGTTGTTGTACTGGGAGAAGGTCAATCCAATCTCTATTGCTCCATTTGGAATGGAAGCCTAAGTCTCCATTTATATCAATTTTGGTCTGATATTGGATGCTTTATGAAAGTCCCTTTACCTGTAACTTAAGAATACATACTAAAGGAAAAAGAATTTGTGTATGTTCTGTTTCAGATCCTTAGCATTTGGAACAGTCATGTCCAAGAAAGATCTGTTGAATAAATCCAGTATTTGAAGTTGGTGATGGCTCAGCAAAGTCTTAATAGTTCTCTACAAGGCTGTCACGTGAGACGACCATTTCTATGCATCCTGACATGACAGTGAAAAGACTAGTTTTACTATGTATGTAGTTCAGGAAAAAATGAGTGAGTACCTGTAAACACATTCATGACCTGGCTTCAGCACTTACTCTCTGGTTGGCCTGAGAGACAGGAAGCAAAAGGCCTGCCTTCCACAGCCGAAGACCCGCCTTTTCCAAGAGTAACACCCAGCTGTTGAGCAGCCCCACAAGCACAGCTGGGAACCCACTTCTCTTAACCTTGAGGGAAGCGGGGTTCAGCCCAGCCTTCCAGCCACTTCCTCCTACAGCCATTTCACTCTCCTGCTAAACACCCTCACTTTTAGCACAAACTCCATGCCTCTAGCCTGTCTTCCCCACACGTGACCCCTCCTCACCAAGGACCCCAAAAAGCACGTGTTAATGGCGCCATGTGAATCAGCCACATCTTAAGTTTTGTTACCTGCAACTAGGATAATAATATAATCTCCCATTGAAACAGGACACTTTTGAGAGTGCGTGGACATGATGTTAAGAATTTCTTGGGGGAGCCGGGATGGCTCAGTGGGTTATGCGCTCGCTTTGCAGCCCTGGGGACCGAGGATCGAATCCCGGCCCCGGCCCGTGTGGACCCATATGCTGAACTGGGGAGTGCCCCCAGTTCAGTTCTCACTGGGGTGAGACCCCGGCCCAGTTCCTGCCCTGTGCAGCCCCGCCCACCTGTGGGATGAAACTATGTGGAAAAACCAATGATGTGCAACTATGGAGACTGTTCTGGGCCCTCCTCCCTTTCTCTCTCTCTCTCTCTCTCTCTCTCTCTCTCTCTCTCTCTCTGTCAAAAACAATAAAAATAATCTTCAAAAAAAAGAATTTCTCCAAGACAGCAGGCACAATCCAAATTTGGGATCACGACATCTCTGAAGACTGAAAGCGCTTTACACATGAGGACATTAGTGGCCAGTGTGTGGGCACGTTCCCGATCATGCCACACTGTGTACGTATCTGAAATGCAGCAGCGAGTAAATACTTAATGTTAGTTCATTACTGCGGTGACCTCACATGCCAAGAACCACACACACAGGCCAGGTGACCTCGACAGGTTCCAGTCAACTGATGATAGCAGCAAACCACGCTGGCCCCAAAACGGCTTCGGAGCAACTAGCAAGTGGATCATACACATTTAATGCTTTACTTGATTCCGGGACAATCGCCCCATCAGCGGCAGAAGGTGAAAAGAGAAACCTCGTGCCCAACAGTTCCTGCTCCTCTTGTCGTAGTATTGATATTAATGCCAACAAAATTAGTAATTTGACAATTAGTTCCCCACTTACCTGAGAAGACATGAGAGGGAGAAAGAAAGCATTTTAACCAGATTATAATGTGGCTCTGACAAGTCAGGACACTGTCATGTTATAGTCTCCCAACTTTAACATTTTCATGTCTGCTTGGCAGGTTATTAAAATAAATGAGGGTGCACCGGGCGGCGGCTGCCTCTTCTCTAATGGGAGTTGAGGCATTTGCAAGCCACCGATGTAAATTGACCGATCTCAGAGACTGAAAGGATTTAGCTAAAGTGGACAATTAGGATCATTTCTGCAGAGCTGAGTGAAATATTTCTTGTTATTTTAATAATTCAGGCTTAGGGTAATTTTTGGAGGCTGAGTTTGTCAAGATAATGTGCCTGTGCTTCTCAGCTTGTCATTTTTAACTCAATCCCACATGTTACAGGTGCAGTCTAGCTTACAAAACAGGAACATCACTCACTGGAGAATTTGCATACGGAATACAGATACACAGCATACGGGGAGCACAGGGCGGAAGATTGACAGGGACCCGTGGTGTGAGTGCCCCACCCCGGTGAGAGTCTGCACGGCTGTGAGATCCGTGCTGCTTTGTTCATACGATTCTGAGCGTTATTGGACAATATGCATATGCAACCGCAGGCCGCGTACAGCACCATTAAGCTCATATCCTACACTGTTTGGGTTAAAAAACATGTGAGGGCTGTGTAATCCCCTTGTGGGAGAAGCAAATGCTCGCTTTCGGCTCAGTTTTATCACATAAATTGATGAAATAATATCTTTAACTTTAGGTAGCAAGACACACGTAGAGAATTATACATGAGTTTAGGATAAATTCTGATGCTGGAGAGCTCATCCGTGCATTTCTGTAAGTGGAAGCTTGTTGGGCCAGATGGTGTGGTCCCCACAGGTTAACATATCACTCGTGATTACAATGATCAGCGTAAAACTGGAAGTGACCCTTCTGTCTCTCAGTCTAGTGCAAATGGAAACAGTTACATTAATTTGAAATCAAGAAGTATTATCATTAAATGCTGCTAAAAGGCCTGGCTTCTCTCAGCCCTGCTCTGGGCCCTACACTCAGGACCTCTTCTTCTGCTCGTTGGGTGACAGGGGACCTTGGGTCAGGAGTGTTCACATTGCAGTCCCCGCAGGCCCTCCACACGACTTCGCTGGGCAGTTCCATTTCTGTCTGGTTTATTTTTCAGACATGCATGCAATAACTAATTTGAAGACAGGACTTACAATAAAATAGCAACAAGAAGAAAAGTATTAAGACCATTGTCTTGGGGAAAAAAGAGAAATTTTACAATGTCAGTTAACCAAGAATGAAAACATGTCCAGTATTATTAGCTAAATCTTCTTTAGCATGAATTATTTTACCATAGTTATATGTCTCTACATCTACCTAAAAACATTTATCAGTAAAGTTGTAGACAGATGTAGGAGCAGGACATACTACAATATAACATAAGGTGGGTTGATCTAAAGCAAGTGGGCCATGCCAAACAGTACGTACTGCCCCAAATCCCCAAACTGCCATCACTTCACTGTTGTCACCACATCTTTAGTCTTTGGCCTCGAACTTTGACAGAAGATGGTTTTGTGCATCAGAATTACAACTGGTTGGCAAGAGTTTTGCACAAGTGTCTTCATACGTTTAAGAATTAAAACTTGTGACTCAACTTTACACTTGCCTGGCTAGGACACAGATGACGAAGCCATAGATTAAATAAATTATCCTTTTAAGTCTCACACATCTTAACCCCTCAGGTTGTATTTTTGTTGTCACCCAGCGTGAAGAGCTTGCATGTTACGATGCAGAACCACGTGGCTCAAGGTAGGCTGATCAGATGTGCTGTTTTTAACAGGACAGAAAACAACTCGTACTGATAGGTTTCACAGGGTGCGTCTGGTCAGCCTACAGCCACCTGGAATTTAGGCCAGTGAGACTGGGCTGGCCAGATGTCCCCTTAGAATCGGCACGGTACTGTTATTTCCTGTTGCAGGTCACATGGAACATCTGATCAGCTGGCTCAAGAGGAAAGAGGAGCTCTCACTCAGCACTGCCCGCCCACCCCTGGTCAGCGAGGTGCTGGAGCCGGGAGAGAAGCCATGTTTGCAAGCAGTGGTGGGTTTTGAACGCTCTCCAGTGTGGTTTTTTAACCACATGAGTGCAGTGTTGGTGAGACCATTCTTCTGTGGAATTCTGGGCCGGCAGTGGATGAGTGACACACACTGAGCCGTGAACAAACAAGCAAGCGTGCAGAGACAGCCCCGAGCACACCCTCCAGCCCTGCGGAAAGCTGCCCGGGCCCTCCACCTCCGGTGTCTGCCTCGCCTTACAACCCACGTCCACGTGGTTGTACGCCTTTTACAACACACGCCGACTTCTGTGTGTCAGGTAATAGCGATGCCTTCATATATGAGCTTACGGAAACAAAGGCTCGCTTCCCATTCAGAAGCAGGGCATGCTGAGCAATGCTCTGGGTCACCTCTTCTGAGCACTGGCTGCCCAGTCAGGACCCCGTCCTCGGTGCAGCTCTCTCCTCTCTTGGACGCTGCCTCTTCTCATCTGGAACAGAAGACAGAGAGTGAGCTGAGAACCACATGACCGATGGCAGGCCAGGTTCAGGAGTGCCACAAACCACCCATGCCCATTGGCCCAGCGACTGTCCTAGGGCCCAAACTGCCAGACAGGATGTCTGCCTGCGGGTCCAGGGGGCGAGGGAACCTCTAGCTAGTCTCCGTCACACTGGCTGACACGGTGGAAAACGATGATGTTTCAGAAACAAACGCAAGTCATAGTGGGACAGAGCAGAGGAGACGAGAGCATGGGTTTTGGCATTAAAGAGCACATGGTTCACACAGATGACACGCCTGGGGACTCCTGCAAGCCTTCAGCAGAGGGCCCTGTAAGTGTCGCAGTGGACAATCTGGACGCAGGTCATTAAAAAATGGAACCTGTAAGAAAGACCTTTGGAATTTTAAGAGTTTGACTGATCTTTTCTGTTGTTTCCTCGCTAGCCAAACCATCACATTTCTCCTTGCACTGACTTTATTGTTACATAGTTTTCCACTTCATTGTTGTCCACCTACACCGGGCTTGTCAGCTGCCTCATACACATCGTGCCTTTGGGCCACACACAGTTCCTAGTGTCTGAGTAAGGCTATTAGTGTAATAGACGTTCAATATTAGAGTGTATTAGGTTACAGTATTAGACTGTAGTAGACGATCGATAGTGAGGAAAAGTGAATTACAATTGATTAGCCAGAGTTTTGCGCAAGTGCCTCCATAAGCTTAATAATTAAAACTTGTGACTTCGCTTTAAACGTGGCCAAGTAGGACACAGATGACAGCCTGTGGAACTGGGTGCGTTTTGCAGACTTTCTGTGACTGAATAAAAGTACCACAATTATAGTTAATCAATTTTGTGATTATTTATGTTATGACTCTGTCTTCGATTCAACAAATCCCTAGTGGGAGAGTCTTCTCCTATTAATTTGATTGAGAGAACCAGGTATCAGTTTTGATTTGAAAATCCATAATATCTTGGAGACGTCCGCTGTCGCTGCTGACCTACCTAGGAAGGTGGTCTGGCCTTTCAATGAGAGGAAGGAAGTTAAAGAAGCTGTCCGTAATCACAAAGCCTTTTTGAACTTCACTTAATCATCTCACGTTGCTCTCATTTTATCTCTGGTGTCCAAAAGAGACGCCAGCTAGGACTGAGAAATGCAGTGTCTTACACAAAAGAATCTCTGTGTTTACTCGGATAGACTCAAGTCCAGGCCTGGAGTGCTTTTGGGGGGCATATTGCTTCCCTTCACTGGCTGTTACTGGAACACGGGCAACTAGCCCATGAGACAAAAATCACGTTGACGCAGTTCCTTGTCTTACCATGTATTGCTGAAATATACTTTACATCGACAAGTCTTACAACTTTACAGAAACAGCAAAACCAATTCTGAAATAGATTTTGCATTTGCTTAAATTAAAATTCCATCTGCTCTGTAATGGCACCTTCAGAGGTATCAAACTCCCCAAGATGTGAGTACTCGTATTTTCCAAGCTGAATTTGACATCCTCAGCCAGCCTTTTCCTTTTCACACTACACTGACATAAAGGTAGAAAAGTATCATAAACAATAAGATGGCTTAGGGATGGAGTTCCATGTTAATCAGTACGCTCTTATTTGAGCTTCCAGTCTTCACTTTGTGTTGATTTAAGGCAGGAAACTTGGTATTCAAGGCAAATACATATCAGAACAAAATTTATTCAGAGTGGCTTTCAAACGCAGGTTCAGAACATTTGCCTGAATAATCACTCTAGCTAAAATACGGGCGAGCTCATATTGTTTCTCTACTGATGACTCACTAAGTTCTGGCAATCTAATATAAATTTTAGCTAAAATTGTATCTGATGCATTTTAGCTGCGTATCTAGAGGCTCATGCGCTGTATGTCTTAGTTAAAACGTAGACTTTGAGGCTGCGAAATGTCATTCTCACTCGTCTGACATGCACACAGTGTCAGCCTGCAGCCTTTCCATCACGTTCCGTGCACACCCGTGTCCATTATTAACCCTCTGAAGCCAGAACGGAAATCCACCAATGAAATGAGGGCATTGATTTCGGAATTAAATCAGGTTAAGTTGGATAAAAGTACAGCTGCCAGACATGCAGTAGAGATATTTTCTTCTCATCACCTTCAATCTTGCAGAAACAACTGTTCTAATTTATTCTAGGCCTTCCAACATGTCCGTGCTCAGTCCGTGTACAAGCAATTAGAGCACTTTCGAGTAAAGGCCTTTCTGCTCTGCAGCAGGAGCAGAGGTGCTTCATGAAGAAGATGGGGTCTGGCCGGGTTTTGCAGCACGTGCACCACTTAGGCAGCAGGAGCTGGAGGCGGAATGGCGGTGGGAAGCTGTTGCCATGTCTGCAGAATCGCACACAATATAACGGAGTGTGGGACGTAAGGAGGGCCGTGGGCGTCATGAGAAACCTAGATGGAGGAGTCAGCATGGATGGCCACGAATCCCAGGATCAGTTCAGAATTACCGGGTAGGCAGTAGATGTTAGTTCATGGGGAACCTGGAATGGCCCAGCAGGTTGAATGCTCTCCTTGTAGCCATGGGGTCCAAGGATCGAGTCCCAAACCCTGCCCATGAGGACCCATATGCTGAACTGGGGTGGGCTTCCCATGCGGGAGGCCCCCAGTTTGGTTCCCACTCTGTGTGGCTGGGCACTCACGTTTGTGGAATAAAACTATCTAAAACTAATGACATACACCTATGGAGACTGCTCTGGGCCCTCCCCCTTCTCTCTATCTCGCTTTGTCAAAACAATAAGAAGAAAGAAGATGTTATTACATGTTTCTGAGCAAGTAAACAACATAAACACGGACATGTTTTCCAAAATGTTGTTGCTCCACAGTCCAGTGACCTGGAAGATGAAGAGAAGGGGCGATCTGTGCAGCGCGGAGAGCAGGCCTGTGATGACCTTACCACTCTTCTCGCTCTGAAAGCCACGGCATCAGGGCTCCAGCGGTTTGGGGGAAATGACAGCACGTGGCAGTGAGCGGACCAGAGGGGCATGCCCAGAGGAGCTGCAGCAGAGTGGGGCAGGGTCAGAGCAGGAGAGGTGCCTGGCGCGGGGCGCGGCCACTCCACCCTTGACCAAAGCTGTGCCCAATCTTCCCAAGCTCCAGGCAACTTTGTCTGCTTGCCCTCGCCTCAGCAGATCTGCTGCATGTAAAGTGCAGGGTGGAGGGACCAGGAGCAAAGACCTAGAGAGCCAGCAGAGCTGCACTGCTCCTGAGGAAGGGAAGCGACTGGAACCCGCGTGCGCCAAACCGGAAACACGCCTTTGCACACGCTGGGGCTCCACTCCGTGTAGGACACCTGTTCCCAAGCTCCCTAAGGACGAAACACCTTTCTTCCTCTTCCTGGGACAGACCAAGACACGCGGCCTTCTCTAGAAGTCCCACAACGTCACTCTATCTGCCGTCACCATTGCCCCCAACCCCTCACCCCCCACACAGGAATAAACTGGAAACCAACGCAACGTCCCTGCTCCCCTTTTTGAGTCATAGGTAGTGACCGTGAGAAGAGGTGCCCATGTTTGTCTTCGAGAAGTCCCTGGTTGTATAATGGTCTTCAAGGGGACAATGAATTGTTGCCCTTTATAGCCTGAAGTACATTGTTATGACGGTTTCTATGTCCATTAATGCTAATGCTGAAATAGGTAATTGGGTAACAATACTTTTCAGGGAAAGTATAGAAAAAGGGGAAAAAAGGTACCTTTGTTATTATTTTTTAAATACTGACAAGCGTGTCTGTATCACTAGCCATCAGGGGAAAGATCAACTAATACATCAAAACCTCGGAGCTGCGACGCCTCGGAAATGTCACCTTCTTCATGAAGTCCTGTCTTATCAACTGGTCCGAGGCGTTCAGTGTTTGAGCAGCGTCAGGGCTAATCTGACATTGATACAGAACTTGCCATTTACATGAAAATGCCAGCCCTCAGCCAGGCCCTGCCCCGGCTTCTGTGAGGGGGGCCGCCTGCCCATGTCTCGTAGCTGTGGAAGGCGCAGCATGTGTTAGGTTTCGTGCGGAGTACCTACAGAATGCTAAGGAAGTTGGTGGCGGAGGTAAGATTCAGTACGTTCCCGAAAACACAAGATTGTGTTAACAATGCCAACCGGCAGCTGACCACTAAGTGCCCAACAGAGCCCCTGAGCAATAGTTACAGGTCTCTAATGACTGCTCTTGACCATCTGACACGACGCTGCTGGGAAGGGTGCAGGAAGTGGTGGGAGCTAGTGTATGCAGGAGGCAGGAGCGTGCGTGGGGCCTGGCAAAGTGTGTCAGTGCTCATTCCCACAGGATCCTGACTCAGACATGAGTACGTGCAGGGCGCTGAGCAGGTGGGAATTCGGGGCACTGTTCTCCCAACTCCAAGCTCTCTCACCCACCAGTGCCACCCGGGGCAGCCTCTATGCAGTCAGTGTGGCCGCGCAGAAGAGCGAGAGGGGCCCCCCGGGCCAGCACTGCGGGTGGTGGGGAGGGGCTGAGCTCCGGGCCGGGCCCCACCCAGCTGCAGGAGCCTCAGCGCAGCGGCGTCCCTGAAGGATCCTCCCCTTGGTCCACTGCATGGCTGACATGGTGCAGACGCCTGTGAACAGGAGAGGCTTGTTCTGCTGGACACCTTGAATATGCACCCATTCCAGAAGGTGAGAAATGGATGACGTGGCGTTCCAAGGAACTGCCACTTTGGTGACATCGGAGTGGTCCAGCCGTCACAGGCATGTCAGGCTAGCCTTCCAAAGTAACGACAGTCGCCTCATCTTCCGTTGTCTACCACCACAAAGAAGCTCCATGCGCGGGAGCTTCTTGGGGCTCGGAGGCAATGCCTCCCACGCTGAGGAAGGAGGGCTACTCATTCGTTGGGTAACGTAAGAGGTGGCACCTTTCAGTGGTGCCCAGGTTTTTAAAGTGGAATGTTTGGTAGGTCAGGCTGCAATCCCACAAGCCCGTCTATCTGGACTACACGCCACACCAGGCGCTATGGGATGAAGGCACAGCAGTGGGCAAAGACGCAGGTGGACTGCATGGGAAGCATCCGTGGGAGGCTCTCAACACAGGACCTGGAGATTCTGGAGCAAAGTCATAGCAACTGCAACAGAGAATGATACGCTCTGTCAGAGAGAGTTTCTAGTGTGTTGCTGGGCCTTGGTAGGTGGAACACTTGATCACAAGGCATAGAGGGACCAGGAATGCAGAGTGCCCCTTATGAACAGAGATCTGTCACACCCTCCAAGCCACAAACCCATGTGGGCATAAAAATGGGAATAAAAAATTCAAGATCAAGCCAGGCTGACTGGAAGCCATGCATCAGCTATGGGACCAGGCAGCCCGGAAGCCCCGCCTCCCGCCATGGGTGTGGCAGCACCGTCCCCAGCCTCTTCCTGTAACTGCAGGTGTCCCCTTCCACCAGCTGCAGGTGGGTGAGCTGGGGAAATGGGTGTGAGCTGAAAATGAAGTGGCGGCATCAACACTGACATTCTGGGACGAAAATCAAAAAGCTCTGCTCTGTGAAAGCTACTATGCAGAGACGGAGAAAAAGACAGACTGGGGAAACACATTTGCCAAATCCATATCTGGAAAAGCATTCTGTGTGTAAAAATGTACAGAGAACTCTTAAACTCAGCAATCAGAAGAAGGACAATCCAATTCAAAAGCCTCAGAGGATCTGAACAGACACCTTGCCAAAGAAGCGAGACACAGGGCAGCTAAGCATAGGAGAAGATATGCTTACGTGTGTGCTTCCAACTTCCAAACCTCTTCTTTCCCCTTTTACAACCCCCTTTTGGTGAATAGCATTAAATTTCCCAAACCTCGTTATTAGGATACTTTGCTCCCTGGTTTGGTCTCACTTCCTTCCATCTCTCTCCACTGTCATCTACACAGTAGGAAATACAAGTAACAAATGTAACATCTACACTCCCAAAACCCCACTCTGAGTTCTTCATGGAGCTTCATCACCTTCAGGAACAAAATTATAACCCTTTTTAATGACATAAACAATTAGCCTCATGCATGATACTTCCTCTAATGAACTGTATTTCATAGAATAAGCTGGTAGGTACTTACATATATAATGAATTTTCTTATTCCTCTATGGTTTTGCACAAACTACTTTATCTGAATGAAATAATCTATCTTAGTTTACCTCTTTCTAAGCCTGAGGGCTCAGAAATTTTCTAACCAGGATCCAACCCAGCTTGGGTGAGCTACAATTTGTTCACAGACTCAGCCAGAGCTTCTCCACCTCCGTGCACGCGCCCACCACGGGAGCCCACCTCTTTCTCGCTCTGGGTTTCTGCATCTAGGCAGAAACCATTGTCCTGTCGTGTCAGCAAAAATGGAGCAGCAGGACCGCTCAAGCCTCCTCATCTCTAGTGTGTGGTGAGGATCTGGTGTCTGATGCTACGTGGACGGTCGTGGGGAAGGGTCATTTGGAAGACACTTGCCTTTTTTCATCTCCCTAACTGGAGTCCCCTTCTTGTCCCATTATCTCATGCCATTTGCTTGCCTGATCTCCCTCAGAACTTTGCTGATGACAGTCACGTCTCTCTTGTATTCAACTGGACAAGAATGCTCCTTTTGGAGAAACTTCTTTACAATATAAAAGTTGCAAGAGATCCCATGTGCTGCATCTCACTGTGTGTACTTGTCTCCTCCAAGGAAGTAAAGCGCCTAGAGGAAGCTGAGTGTTTCTTGGGTCTTACACAGAGCGTAGTGCCTGCCATTTCGAAGGCGATCAATCAATATTTATTGACTGAATACATTAACAGCCCCTTTCTGTGGATCAATTTTGGTTTACCCTCTTATATAACGTAAATCTTAATTCTGTTTGCATTATTCCATAATTGTCTCTTGCATGCCTTTGACTCACTAGAAATGTACATAGTCAAAGATATCTTCCGTATTTAGCACATAGATTAGATAGACGGTGAATATTCAATAAACACATTATTTTTGACAAAATGATTAATTAAGATAGTTCTTTATGTAATTAGTAAATCTTTTATGTAAGCTAAGATCCATTATAGCTGACATAAATAGACTGGAACTAGAATTGTTTTATAAGGAGAGAAAGAGAACATGAGAAAGAGAGAGAGAGGAAAAATAAGGAAAGAGAGAAAAGGGGCGGGATATTTCTGCTACTGATAATTTTCACTCCAGTTTTCTATTGGCAAAATGTCCTTTTCATGGGTTTTTTAAAAGATGAATTGGACATCTACCATGAGCAATGCAATATGTTAGATGTTATTTCTTAAAAATATGAGGCTAATGGATAATCTTTCTTCTAACAATTTGAAGTTTGTTTATGGGGTAGATTTCACACTCAAATTGTAGTTTCATTCTCAATCTTAAAAGTATTGGCACATGCTACAGTGTCCTAGTGTGAGACCTATTTTCCCTTTCCTCTTGCCTTTGTTGAAGAATAACTTTCAAATACCCACATGAGTTATAGACAAGTACTGAAATGAAGGCTGGACGGTGGTCTACTTAGAAAAACAGACTGAAAATGGTTTTGTGTGTCCTGTGAGGATGAACATGATAAAGAAAAACCCTGATTGGATGACTGTAGGCCCAGAAAAAGAAAAGACATTTCCTCTAGAAATATAGAGATTTCTTTATTTGTTTTCACTTATTTTCAAGCCCACTGTGTATATTAAGGTTTGCCTTGGAGATCCTTAACCTGTCAAGATTATAAATGATTATTGAGTTTGCCTATCAAATACCCAGTGCTGATTGGCTCGTCTGAATAACTACACAGATTTGGAGTTGTGGCGAGAAGCAGCGCTAAGCTGATGCCTCCCAAATTGCTCTCCCCAGAGGAGCCCGGCCCTCATCTCATCACAATGTGTGCTGATGGGGGCAGCATACCCTAGACGGGGAGGCCACATGCTCTCTGCGCGGAGGCCAGAGCAGCCAGCCTATCGATGGGGCCTCTGCCTTCCCTAGCAACTTGTGTAATTGGATGCCTCCCATCGGGTTCACTCATGCCAAGGGCCATCCAGGACACCACGTGACAGTTTGGTGGCACTAGGGTGCGGGGTCTCAGCCATGCAGCATTCTCTTCTTTCGGAGTCCTGGCTTGCTAATACATCAAACGAGTTAACAAAGTCACGCATGATGCTGACCATGAGTGCTTTTTTTCCCAACACAGAATCATTCTGTTCTGTTTGAAAACTTTCCATACAGATGACATTTTCATGATGAATGACTTACCGACCTGAATTATATCCATACGCTCATGGCTGTCTATACGTGTACCTATGGCAATATCTTCTACAGCGATAGCTATGTATGTCTCTATCTCTGTCTAAATCTCTATCTCTGTATCGGTCTCTATCTCTGTGTCTATTTGTATTGCCATCCGTGTGTACCTACCCAGACGTGCTCATTGTATGGAACTGTATACGCCACGCCTCAGTGCTCGTATTCAGGAGAATTTACTGTAAATTTGAAAGAAAATTGCCCATCATAATACTGAGAGAGGAAAAAGACACATCTAGGATGGTGTTCCCGTGCTGGTAGCCTCACACTGAAAAACTTAGCCACATCCTTGTCCTTCACCGTGTTTTCAAAGAGGAACCCCCCGCTTAACCCACTTGTGATCAGCATCTGTTTCCACTTTCTCCCACTTGTCCTCAGGTTCTCTCTCTATGCCGTTTTTTATTGGTTTGTTGAAATCCTGCATGCAAGTCCACTTAAATAAAAACAAGGCAGCCTTACTAGTATTGGCACTGCATGAAAGCACAAGCGGGTGCGAGTTGAACAATTAATGCTTCTTTTTTCTCAGTGGTGGTACGAGCGGTGCCAATTTACTGCCGTTTAAGCTGATTGTCTAATTGCCTGCTTTCGCCAGCTTCCGAAACGCCGCGAGATGAAGGCAGGCCTGGAATATTCCCTCCACAGCGGAATATTCAATTATTTGTTCTGACTCGTGTAATTCCCTGTATTCCAAGCTTGTTAATGTCATTACAGAGCTGAAATAAAGTGATTACTCTTAATGAGTATTTATCCGAAAGGCAAGGCAATCCCTGCATGCGGCCTCTCGCTGACAGGGGACACTGATGGGCTGGGCTCCCTGTCTTCTGACCGGCCGCACTCCAAAGGCGCCCTCTCCTGACACGGGTGTCAGGACGGCCGCATCCCATTGCGGCGGCGTTCTGTGAAATACTGTCAGATGACGGGGGAGAAATACAAACCTTCTTTTTTTTAAAGGCACAGGGAGGACTGCCACGTCCCCCGGCAGAGCTGCAGCTAATGACCACCGCTTCCCCCGGCTGGCAGTGATGACATCTTGCGCTAAATGATGATGGCGTGCCTGCTGTTGAGTTTGCCCACTTACGTTATTTCTCTTGACATGGTTCCGGGGAAGGCCTAATTTTTTTGACATTTGACCATGCAAATGTGAGTCCTGATACATTATTCTGCATTTACATCCTCCCAGTGTTGCTGTTTAAAATGTGCTACAAGCTCCAGGAGCTCCGCTAATAAAGGCCACTGAATGAAAGAAAGTGAAATGCGAATGCAAGAGGACGCCTAATGAAGGGCTGGCTTGTACATCTCAAGGATGACCTTCTAGAGATGAACGAGTGGGGAGTCCTTTTTACAGCAAATGGGAAAGAATGTAACATCCACCTTTTTTTTTTTTCGAGGCTATTTTTAAAGATTTTTAAATATATACCAAGAGGAGAGAAGAAAGACCCCACTATATTTTACTTGGAAGTTTTCCTACTTGGCTTATCAGTTGGTCGAGTATTCATTCATTTCAAGATGCCGTTGGCTTCTTAAACTCTGCCACGTGCGATTTTGCAGGAAGTGTCCTTGGTTGCTGCACCCAGGAACGTATGGGTCCCTAAACTTACTAAATGCTTCGCATCATCAAACGCATCTGTCAAATGTAAGAAAAACCTGCCATATTACCAATTCCTGTGGGTTGTGGACTAAGTCAGATTTCATGCTACATTGTTCTTGCCTCCAGACCAAAACTTAGGCCTGACACTAAAAATGAGAAAAAGTTTTTAAATAGTCAATAATAATAGTAACAAGAACTACTAAAAATAAACATCTAGTCTGAATAATGATAAAAGGTGAATATTCCCAGATTTTATCATGGACATTAACAGTATTCATAAAAATGCTCTTTTGTTCTACCTTGTAAGTAGGAATTCAAGCACTGTTACTACTTGCCCATCTTTATATTTATATTTTCCAATTGTGCAATTTGCTGAACTATTATTTCTTCATACCTTTTGAAGGGCTTTATTGTACATAGATTCTCCTGAGGTTAAATGAATTACAGGTTTCCCCCACTATCGAAAAGTAGAGCGCTCCTAGAAAATCTTTTGTAAGCCCAAGTGGCCGAAAAGAAAGAAGCGGTCGCCTTCAGACTCCTCGCGCTAACGGATGTATGAAGTAAGTCAAGACGGAGCGCAGGCGCCCACGGGTGTCCCAGAGCTCCGGTGGTGAACCACCGAGACACAGTCTGTGGTTCTCGGCTAAGACGCCTGCCTGGGTCACTCTTCTTGTCCCTTCACTGCCTCTTTAATGGCTCCTGCAAAACAAATTCAAAAGCGATTTCCACCATTCCCCTTTCTCGTAAAAATTAAAAGCCTCCCCAATTTTTTTTTTTTCAGCTCATGAAAATAGGTACCAATGTGAGACTTTTCTAAAGGCAAAGGGGTACAAAGCGAACTTTTCTAAAGTGACGGGTCCCTCTAGAGAAAACCACTTAGTGAAGAACAGTACTGTAATCTGGCTTTAGGTTGGACAAATATGAAGAATATTCCAGAAAACCCTGTTTGTAATTGTTGAATAGCCAGCATTTTTCTTTCTCCTCTCCTCTCTTCCTTTCACCTTCCTGTCTGCCCCTCTCTTTCTATTTTTTTCCTTTCTCTTTCCTTTTTTACCGTTTGTGAACACCTACTATATCTGTCTGTCTGTCTGTCTGTCTATCTATCTATCTCTATCTCTCTATTTACCATCTATCTAATCTATCATCTATCATCATCTATCATGTTACAGGTTGGGTCCTGCAGAGTTTACAAAAATGAATAAGACAGAGTCTCTGAGCCTAGACTCATGCAATAAGGACGATTAGGCGACTATGGTAAGATGCCAAGAGCGACTTGGCTTTAAAAAGCACTCACAGTTAGGGAAGGTAAGTCACCTACTTGAAGCCAGAAAATGTAACTGTCCATGTGATGTGGACGCGGGGACCATTTTCCTCAGAGGTTTCAAAAGCAGATAAGCTCCTGCATCTCGTATCTCGTCCTGTTTCTATGCTTTATTGCTGATCGGGCAACAGAGCTCCTGAGCCCTCCTTTTCTCCTGCTCTCGTCTGCGGACAAGCACCGGAACGAGCCGAGACCTGAAATCACAACAGCTGTGTGCTTTGTTTTCTCTTGTACTTGGGAGACAATCAAGTAACCGGCATGGGATGCCATCGCCAGGTAACTCCTGTACATTACGTGAACGACAAGTCACCATGTAGTTCCGAAGTCACCGTGAGTGTTCTGAGACACGGATTTAAGCACGTACCGGAGGTAAAATCCTCACTCACGGCGGAATTGGACAAAAGTACCTCTGAGAAGGCTTCCTCTCACGTCTGGAATTATGAACACGTAGCACAGTCCATGGATCTGGTCAGCATATTTGTGTATTTTATTTTTTCACAAAATGACACGGCAGAATTTAGAATTCAGTATTAAATGTGCCCTTTGTGTTTACTTTAATGTTTTTCTAAATTAATAGTAAATAAATAAATGTGAACTTAATAACAAGAGATGTCTACTTCAACAAAATAAGTAAGAATAGGGTAACCAGCCTGATTTTGCTTCTGCTGAAGGAAGATCGTTGACACACTGTTGGGAGGCAGTCTTCCAGGAACTCAGTTACAGAGACGTATCCAAATCCCTGCTGCCTCTGATTCCATCCCTCCTGGTTCTCCGAAAGCTAAGCGGGCCGTTTGGAGTCCATGGAGCAAGCCCTCCTGCGTGGAAGGTGGGGAGGACGGCAGCAGGGGGACTGTTGGCCCGTAACACCCGCACGTGGACTGCGCAGGACGCTGCAGACAACTCGTCAGCTTCCCCACGAGATTACCTGGATCTCCTGACTCAGGCTCGCAGGAAGCTGGCGCTCAGGTGTGGGCCAAGTTGAAGTTCTCATCCAAGGCTGAACTGCAGAGGGATGCCCTTGCCAGCTCCCTCGGCGTGCTGTAGGGTTTTGTTCCGCGCCTGGAGGAATGAAGACACCAGGCTGCTGGCTGCTGGAGGCCACCCTGAGCTCCTGTGTGCTACCCTCAGTCCCCTAGTAAGTGGGCTTTTCCATGGAAGCTTGCTTCCTCACAGCCAGCAAGGGAGAGACACTGAGACTCAAGCAAGGTGGCACTAAAATATTATGACACAACCATGCAACCATGCACATATCCATACATACTTCCTCACCTTTGTCACATCCTATTAGTTAGATGTAATTTCCACTGGACTACTCTGCCCACACTCAATGAAAGGGAAATATGCAAATACATAAATACTGGGGGCGGGGGGCACGTCATACGATCCCTTTTAGATTCAGTACAGCATGTATTCACTATCCGTTCAATGCCATTGAGCAGATATTAGGTGACAGGCAGGCAATGTTCTAGACAAGGAGAGTATGTCAATAGACAGAACTGACATTGAGCTTACATTATGAAGAGTAGAAAAGACAATAAAGTAATAGATGAGAAACTTTTTGATATCGATAACTGCTGATATAAGAGATCTATGCCTGCCAAGATCAACAAAACTTGAGTTTCTAAAATGACAGACCCAGATCCTCATTAAACTGAGCTTGAAGTTGAAGAACAAAGAGAAATAGATTGAGGAGGGAGTAAAGGAGAAGGAGAGAATGAAGGAGAATGAAAGGAAGGAAGGAAGGAAAGCAAATGTAGTGTGAGAGAAAAAAAAAATGTGTATAAGAGAAGGCCCCAAGACAGCTAATTACCGCATTTTTCCGTGTGAGACCCCCCCCCCCGCATTTATAAGACAACTCCTACTTTTCTAACCCGACATTAAGAAATCAATACATGGATTACTACCATGTATAAGATGACCCTAATTTTTGGTCTAACAATTTTAGACAAAAAGTATTGTCTTATACACAGAAAAATATGGTATATTTGGCTGTTAGGGAAGAACTCTGAGGTGGGGATACTTATACTATGTCTTGCACGATCTGAGGAATGAAGTTTGCAAGGACCTGTGGGTAGTGCTTCCCAGTGGCAGGGACTATAAGCACAATGGCTCTGTAGCAAGAGCAGAAATGATGCTACTGTGACTGCAGGTTGCTGAGCAGGAGTTACACAAATGGGCATGAGAGAGGTAGGAGCTACGGAGACCTTGAGGCCACGGTGAGGAGTTTGGCTGTCACTCTAAGGGCAGCAGGAAGCCACTGGAGGGACCGGCCTTCGATGGGCAAAGAGACACTTCAAGGTTGGAAGATACAGTGACAACTAGATTCTGGAAGATTAAGTGATGAAATACTAAGAGAAGTCAGTCTGGGTGTACCTGTGTTCTCAAATACAAATAAAGAAAGTTAATCTGTTGAGAATGTTTTTTTGCAAATGTTGAACTCACCAAAGAATATGTCAGAAGCCAAAGCATCAAGAAACACAGTCATCGGGGCATTGTATTCTTTGATACATTAAAGGGATGCCAATAACTGACAGCTAGTGATAGAGGACAGCTTAAAGGAGCTAAATTTCCAACAGTGTTTATCATCATGGAAGCTGTACACGTGTATTATAACAGACTGGAAGATACAGACAAGCAGAAGTCAAACACACTAAAAAGTCATCGCCACACCATCCACAGATCACCAGTAACCTCTTAGTACTTTTTGTTGTAAACAACTGTCTAGTGATTTTTCTAATTCATACACACATATACCGGTACTTTAATCAAAATGAGATTCCACAGTGTCTGCTGTTGCTAAAGCACTTGTTTTGTTTTTTTGGGTAATACTTTTCTAGATTTCAAAACAGATTATCTTTAAATTTTCCTAATTGTGTTAAAAAAAAAACTCTTTTATTCTAATTTGTGAAAATCTACAGTGAACTTTACATACATTATTTTCAATTAGTCTTTTATTTTTTTAATGCAGCTGAGCCATTAAAAACAAACACTGATTGTTAAAGAGGCTTAGCCTGATGCCCCATAAAGAGAGCCGCCATTTTAATTTGTCTCTGCTTCCTCTTGGGGCCAATTAATTTGTCCTTTATTCCCTGGACTTCCATAACCTGGAAATTATACCTAAATAGTTAAAGGTAAATATTGTTTTTACAGGAGAAAACAGGGGTGAGATTGAATCCTGGGTGCTGACTCACATCAGGAGACTCATATATTTGTGTGAACCACCAAATTGGGATGCTGATGCCGAACCCCTCCCCTGCACAGCCTGCATTACGTGAACACCCGTGCACGAGTCAGCTCAGGCTGCTGCAACCACAGCCCGCAGACCAGACGACTTCAGTAACAGGAGCCTGTCTTCTCACAGTGCTGGAGGCCGCAAGGCCACCACCGAGGGGCTGGCCAAGGTCGTTTCTGGTGGGAGCTCTCCTCCCGGCTGGCAGATGGCTTCTTCATACTGCTCACTCACATGGCCTTTGCTGGGTGCATGCATGTGCACACATGTGCATGAGGAAAGAGGGAAAGAGAGACAGAGAGGCACAAAGACAGAGCTAGACAGAGACAGAGAGAGTCTCTTTATAGACACTAATCCTATCAAATCAGAGCTCATTTCTATGGCTTTATGTAAACCTAATGACAGCTTAGAGGACCCATCTCTAATGTCTGATGATATTAAGGAGTATAAGTTGATAGTTATGAATTAGTCACAGGGATGTGAAGTTCAGCATAGAAAATATGGTCAATAATGCTGTCATAACTACCTGGGTGGGTACTAGACATATCAGGGGGAGGGATCACTTCATAAATTATATAGATGTCTAGCCTCTATGCTGTGCACCTGAAGTTAACACAACATAATATTGCATGTCAACTGTAACTGAAAAAACTTTAAATGGGAAAAAATGTTGAAGGGGAATAAAAGGCTCTTTCTATGAGTTTTAGGTTTAATTTGTATGGGCTTAAATAAGATTTATTATGTGTACATTCAACTTTGGGTTTACTGACCTTCTTGAATCCATGGGTTGGTATCTTTCAGATGATTTGAAAATATATATATATTTTTTTAATTTATTTTTATTGTTTTTGACAGAAAGAGAGAGAGAGATACAGAAACAGAGACAGAGAGAAGGGGGAGGGCCCAGAACAGTCTCCATAGTTGCACATCATTGGCTTTTCCACATAGTTTCATTCCACAGGTGGGCGCGGGGCTGCACAGGGCAGGAACTGGGCCGGGGTCTCACCCCGGTGAGAACCGAACTGGGGGCACTCCCCAGTTCAGCACATGGGTCCACACAGGCCGGGGCTGGGATTCAATCCTCAGTCCCTGGGGCTGCAAAGTGAGCACTTAACCCACTGAGCCATCCCGACTTTCCCAATTTGGAATTAGGTACCTTTATTTTCAAATGTTTTTTCTTTTTCATTCTTTTTATTCTCTTTTTCTGAGAACCCTACTACACATTTGCTAGGCTTGCTGTTCATACTCCACAGTTCTTTTATGCTCTATACTTTTTAAGAGTTATTTTATTGTTTGAAAGAAGGAGAGAGAGAGAGAGAAGGGGGAGGGCCCAGCGCAGTCTCCATAGTTGTACATCATTAGTTGTGACACAGGCTCATTCCCCACAGGTAGAGGTAGGGCCAGGTGGGGTGGGAACAGAATGGGGGCCTTCCGTTTAGGGGGCGAGAACCTTTGCTGCCATCCCCATGGTTACCAGTTTCCCCACAGTTCAGCATGTGGGTTTGCATGGGCCGGGGTCTGGATTTGACCTCAGGACCTTGCAGTTGGAAGGCATGCATTCAACCTGCTAAGCTATCCTGGTATCCCAGTTATGTACTTTTAAATTTATTTTTATCCCTGTGATGCCATTTGAATCTTTTCTATTGAACAGTCTCCAAGTATACTAATGTCATTGGCTGAGTCTCATGTGCTATCTGTCCATCAATGAGTTTATTCATTAAGTTATGCGTTTTGCCCTACAACAATTTTTGTTCAATTTTTATAGTCTTATTACTGCTAAAATATGTTATATTTGCACATTTATTGTCTGTTTTTTATTTATTATACCAATCAATTATTCTCAAAGTATTATCTGTCAACTACAATACCAGAATAATCTCTTCATCTGCTTAGATTGATTATATTACCTCTTGATTAGTCGCTTTATTAAAGCTTCTTTGACGATATAGTAATCCTTAATTATGTGCTAGACATTTCAGATGTTCTATGGTACAAAGTTGAACTGTACTCGTTTCCATTATAAAGTTGTTTGAAGTTAAATTAACTTGAATTATTAGTGAATCACCTTAATCCTGTGAAAGCCTAGTGTTAAGTTCCTGTCAGGAAGCTCTATTCTAGCGTTTTCCTGATTACCGGAATGCCTGCTCCCCTACGGGATGGCCTAGCTGGTTTCTAAGCAAAACACCCCAGATATTCAACAAAGTCACTCCATTTTACATGAACTTCAATATCTCTCTGGAATATCTCCTCAGCCCTTGCCCTCCTAGTAGCCAAACCAAAGTCCCTCATCATCCAGAGATTCACCGAGAACCAAAGGGACTAGTTTTAAACAGACTTCTAGGATTTTCTTTCCACAGTTTACCCATATTCGTTGAGTTTTCAGATTCTTCAAACATGCTCAACTCTCAGTTCATCCTATTAACCCAGCGTGGGTGCCACTTCCAGCTCTGAGGGTCCTTCTCTGACCTTAAGCCTGTAAAGTGTGCCCAGCAAGAAACCCAGTGCATGTGGGCCCACCTCGGGAGCCCCCTTTTCTCAAGGACTAGGGCCCTGAGCTGATTTATATTCCAAATTCATAATCAGTTCTCATAGAGATTTTATCTGGGTTTTATAGCGGTTTATGAATGTATGATGAATAGGATACTATTATAGCTACTCTATCATGCACAAAGCCACATGTCTCTCTGAACTTCATCTTTATCTATAGATTTACTGCATTACTATCAACTACTCTGTCAGGCATAGGACCAGAATCCTCTTTGAATTTTGTAAAAATGTTTTAGGTTTACTGGATTATTATGGGAACATGCAGCCTACAAAATCTACTATAAAATTTGTTAAAGATTTCTGCAAATATCTATATATATTTCTATCATATTATTAGTTTATAGGTTATAATGTTATATAAATGCATTGATTTTCTACTATTGGGTGTATTTGTTAAAATTCTCATATATAAGTAATTTTTTTATTAATTCAACTCTGTATGTCTTGCAATTATTATGTATATGCTAGAGATGGTGCATAAAAGATTGTATATTTTGTCTTTATTATATATTTAGAATAGTGTAACTTTACCTTTTTCTTATTGAAAGATTTTGTCTTTGAAACAAGGTTTAATTATTATTAATATTGACACAATATTTTTATCTGTTTGGTTGTTTTTCAACTTGCTTTAAGTCCTTTCATCTGCCCTTCTTTTTCCTTATTTCTGCAAATATAGCTAGATTTTTAAGATCTAAAATAACAGTTCATATAAATTTTTAAGAATGCAACAGTTATTGTGTGTACTTAGTTTAATTTTGAAAATTTATTTATTTTCTTAAAGGATGTTTCTTCTATTGTTCCTTTTCAAGTTTTTTCTGGCATGTTCTAGTTTCTTTCTTTCCTATTTTCCTTCCCATCCTTTCTACATTAAGTGAAAAAATTACCTATGATTTTCTTCTCTGATAATGAATATGCCACTTCTCTAAGAGTAATTACTCAATTTATATTTCTTTCATGAAGAATGAAAATAATAACCATACCTGCACACTGAGATATTTTTCTTGTCCACTTACTCTTTATCCTTAGATAAAGCCGTTAGAATATTTGCAGCTGACCCTCCTTCCAACGCCTCAGGTATATCACACTTGTTTTCTGAGAGTTTACAATTTAGAATTTCTCCTAATTTTAAAAACCTTTACTTATTACTCGAATTATGATTCCCAGTTGCATGTTTATTGTTAATGATGAGTTATATTTTATATAGTATAAATATTTTATTATTGCTGTTTCTTTCACATCTACCTTGACCCTACCTTAAGCTTTCTCATATAATGATTTTTGTTAGACTCTTTCATGAAATGACTTGTTTAGGGGAATAACATGAACATACTACTCTGAATCTTTGCATATTTTAAAATATCAAAATTCTTTGAGTTCTCAACAGAAGGCTGCATGAAGCCATCTATCACCCAATAAAGCGTTGCTGGGAAGACAATGATTTAGTAACAAAAATGGGTACAATACTAATATTCTCAGCTTCTGCTACAACACACAAGATGTTTCACAATGTATGGCTCCTCTTCAGTTTTTTTAAATAAATGACTTATTTTAAAACTACTGTAATAACAGATTTGAAGTTTTATCTTTTCCATTGGAGTGTAAGAATCACTTTAGGGTATGTATGTGTTGTCTCTTCGTCAATATTCTATTTTAATTAGAATGACTTCTTAATTAGAGGAAAAAAGGTGGTGTTTTTTTTTTGTTGTTGTTGTTTTGGGCTCAATTTATGTATTTTCTTTATTATTATTATTATTATTATTATTTATTACTCTATTTATTGGGACTCTTAGAATAGCTTACATTTTCATCGCTTAAACTGCCAGTGTTTTAATTTTATACTCATTATTCCAATTTTGCTTCAGTTCATTGATAAATATTTTCCATTTACTATTACAGAAGCTTAATTCAATTATTTCTAGAAAGTTGTGTGTCTGCCTCACACATTTCAAGCAACCTTGGCTAACGGGACAGGGATAGTACCTACATATGGCAACGCAGGCAGGGGTCAGAGTGTAACTGACAGGTGGAACAGATAAAAAATATAGTGAAGGATCAGGCCAAGACTGAGCTAGACTCCAAAAGCAAGGCAAAAATAGCACAACTTTCAAATCTCCTTGTAAGAGACATCTCCTCAAACAGGAGCCTCCAGGCGCCTGTGGGGATGCTGTTAGATAATTTCTCAACGCGGTGTATGGTTTCTGCAGCACTTACCACCGCTGCATCTGAAGGCCTGTGTGTTTGTGGGCTACCTCTGCAGTGGGCTGCACACCTCATGACATCAGGGCAGTGTGTGCTATAGGGCATTGTGTCTCCTGCCCCAAGCGTCACTGACGGAACGTAAATATTTGTAGAATAAGCCAATCGATTAGCGACAGAATGGTTAGCTGACTGGCTGGATGGCTCTATCCTGCATGAGCGACTTGATTGCATTTAAGGGAAGCTTGGTGTCTGGCTAGGCATTGAAGCATGCCTTGAACTTACACCTCCCCTGATACAGGTCCTCCTTTGCTGTTGACTAGGGCCCTGATAAAGTGCTCTGGTGTCAGAGGCATCTCATGTGCACATCTTGCCCCGGGGAGACACTTCAGCAAAGGTAAGTCTGAGCCATCAAATTCGCCCTTCAGGGCAAATCCCAGGAGTTTGTGGTGGAGGGTGGGATGTCCCTGGATCGCTCAACTGCGGTTTTCCGTTGTCTTCCTCCTCTTAGTCCCACAGTATGAGAAAACCGTTACTATGTAACAGTCACTGTGGGTACATTCTGCGTGCTCAGAAAGCCCTGGGTGCAGCACGGCCCAGGCAGCAGGGGCCTGCTCAGAACTGTGTCCCCACATCCGTGCCCGGAGAAAGGCCAGGTATGAATCAGTCATTCCACCCAAGTGCCCACAAAGTGTAGCTCAGATGGCTGACCTTCCTCTGCACAGGTCCTAAAAAGTGCCCCAGAGCCATGAGGTAGCAGGTTTTAATGACACCAAGTTTAAGTCACATAATATTTTGCATTAATTTAAGCAAAATAAATGGAGACGCTAATAATGCGGCATCCAGAAGACACGTGCATGAAAACTTGTGTGAGAAAGAATATTCTGTGTCCCAAGCAGAGTGAAGGGGAAGGCAGAAAGAGAGGCTCCTTCTGGGCATGTTAGAGGCGCCACCAAAGGCCAGGCGGGTGGCAGGCACGGAATTGGTCACGCAACTTTTTCCTGTCAGTTTTTGCCTCTACACTTTGCTCAGCTCTTAGACTTAAGAGCTAGACAGAGCTCCAGCGAGGAGCTTTGCTGTTCTGTAGCGGTGGTGTACTTCTCCGTTAGAGCTTGAAGGAGGAAAGGCAGGGTGAGCAGACATGAGTGACTGTTCTCAGTGTGGAATGTGTTCAGGGCCTTCAACCAGAGGCCCTCCGCCCCGCTGCCGGATGTAAATTAGCGGTGACAGGAAGATCTAGACTGAGCTCGTTCTAAGCCTAACAGGGAATAACATTTTGTTGTCATAGCTATTGATTCGTATTCAACCTTTGCTCAGTCCAAGGTTGGTCGGGAAGATGTTTGCCCTTGAAAATCACCATTTGCTTAAAGCTGAGAATCACAGAGGCTCGAGCTGTACCAAAAGGAGAGGGTTTCTAGTAATTCCATAAAGAACTTTTATAAGGGTGCACCATCCATCATGTTGTCACCAATTTTACGGTTAACACTGGATTTGAAAAGATCTTCTATAAAATTGGAAATCTAAGATGTGCTTCTCTGAACACATTTCAATACATCAACATTCTTCAGGATTTCATCAGTGGTTATGACAACGGTGTCTGCAACAGGGAAATCTGTTTAGGAATATGTCACCATGGTGACTTTCTGAAGACTGTGTATGCTACAAACCTGGCTTGATGAAAGGTTTCAGGTACATATTTATGTTACAGGAGTTCATTGTAAAATAAAACACATACTTATATGATACATAGCTTTATATAATAATAGTGTGAATTATTCCATACATTATCTGAAATACTAATTAGTGAGAACTATGAGGCTCAGGAGGTCAGCAGCCACAATAAGTAGAAATATTTTGATGAGAAAATAAGCAGTAGAATTTTCACTCAAGAAAATCACAAGAAAAAAAAGATGTCCAAGTCAGTATAGGATTTAAGTGAAAAAGTAGAAAAATAATCACTGATAAACACAGAATTCTAGGGAAAAAAATTATTAGACTGAAATGAAGAACTGAACAGTCAGAATGTGGTTGATGTTCAGTGTCCGCAGACTGGCAAGACCAGATACAATGACTTTCCTGTCACGTTGCTCATCACAGCCTCCACCCACCCGCTGCCCAGCAGCGTGCCTGTCTATCCAGGGACTCTGAGGGGGGAAGAGGTCCCTCGTCAAACCCCCACTTCCTTCAAAGCCCCTCTTCCCAACCCTTCTGTTGTTTTTCCTAACCGTTCTTTTTAATGAGAGGTAGATAGTTTTTAGGATGGAATGTCCCTGCTAGAACCGTGGTTCTAGCGGGTGGCCTTAAAATTCCTTCCCTGCTGGTTAATCGTAGTCTTGCTGTCTTTTCAAAACAACATCCCAGGAATAAGCAGCTCGGCCAGAGGGGCCACAGCCCTTGAAGGGCTCAGGTAAGTTTTTCTCTCAAGGACACCCTGCGTCTAGGGCTCTGGGGTCTGCTCCCTACACTGCTTATCATAGTGTATGAATTAAGTCTTTCTCCTGAGCTGGGGACCTTGGAAACATGGCTGATCACCCAGCAAGAAATCCAACCCACCTCATTAGAAGGACTGAATCAATCCTTCTGGATGGATCCTGAGGCGCCTCCCTTTTAGCTCAGTTAGAGGGAGAGCTTCATGAATCCCGATAGTCAGGGACAATGACCACCCTCAACAGGAAGCAGACACAGATAGAGACCTTCAGCCCCTCAACTTCCCACAGAGAATTATGGGGATCATGTCTCTCAAGAGAAAAGCAGGCAGGTAGAGCAGCGCCATCTCAGGGACCCTCCCCTGAACTTCTCCCTCTGCCACCCTTCCCCCTCCCAGGAGACCCTGACGGGACCGATGGCATGGGAAGCCATGTGATCAATAGTCCACCCGTGGGCACTCCCTGGACCCCCCGCCCAGCCCCTGGGGACCAGTCTTTCTGCCAAGACAGTGCCTTGATCCACCAGCATCCACGCCCAGGGACACCCGGGCCCAGCGCCTAAAATGAATCTTTCTGCCAAACCTCCAGGGACAAGGGAGATGAGACCCCAGCCAGAATTAGCTGGGTTTTGAAGCAGGCGCAAATCATCACACCTTGTCCTTAGCCTGCCGGCCCCGGCCTCGTTGTAATAAAATTATAATACAACGGCCAGGAAGGCTGGGCCCCCTCATGGGTTTTTCAGTATGGATTCTGGGAGGAACATGCGCAGTTAAAGAAGTGATGTAATGAACCCCCAGGGTTTGGGGGGCCTCAGCTGTGCAGTGGCCTCACTCAACAGCATGTCTTTTGACATCTGACAAAATCCCAGGTAGTGTTTTAATAGTTGTATTGGGGTATAATTTGCATTCCATGCAAATCACTCGTTTAAAGTGTGCGATTCAATGGTTTTTAGTAGCGTCACAAAGTTGTGTAACCATCACCTGAATCTGACTTCTTTCACTTAGCATTATATTTTCCAGGTTCATCAATAGTGTAGCGCTTATGGGTACTTTATTCTTCTCACTGCCAATGAAATTTCAATGTACGCACATCCACTTCTGTTTACTTGTGAACACTTGGGTCATTTCTACTCATAGGCTACTATGAATAATACTGCTATGAACATTTGAGGGCATGTGTTTTGTTTTTTTCTGTACGTATGTTTTTATTTCTCTTGGATAAATACCTAGAAGTGAAATTCCTGGGTCGTATGTTAATGCTCTGATTACTATTTTGAGGCAAACTGTTTTCCTGAGTGGCTGCACTATTTTGCATTCCCACAACCACATTATGAGAGACAGCATATCTACATGGGTAATTATTTGTGTTTTTTATCATAACCATCACAGTAAGTGTGAAGTGGTATTTCATGGTGTTTCTGCATTATATGACTTAATTTCATGAGATGGCAAAATAACATCCTTAAATATTTGTCATTTAAACATTGTTTCTTTACTTATTGGATCGTATTTATGATTTCCTCATCGAAGCCTGTTCCCTCAGTCTAGCACCTGGGCCCTCAGTTGTCTCTTTTCTCCACGTTCCTGGATGTAGAGATCACATTTACTGTTCCTTTGCATGTCTTGTCATTTTTGTTGAAAACCAGGCATCTTTTGCAATTGGCCATAGCAACTCTGTGTACGGATTCCTCCTTGGAGCTTGTTGGTGTTGTTTTCTCCTTGTCTGTCTGTCCAGTGGGTGGCTGTCTTTCCCACAGTCTCAGCTTCTGCCGTGGCTCCCCAGCATGTCTCTGGACAGGCGTGGAGTCTCCCTCACCACCAAGGACACATGTGGCTTTAGCTGAGCTCTGTGGAGTGGCTCTTGCCCAGTCTCCTCCTTAAGCTCCTGGCTGATCTGCCTCTATTAAGATCACACTAAGCTGTTAGGCTCCACTACCTGCTAAGTATCCGCCAGCTGTTTTCAACAACACCGCCTGACCTAAATTACTCCACAGCTCAAACCCATTCCGTTGACATCCGTGAAAAGGCAGGCATTACCCATCCTGGATGTTCGCTCAGACCCTCAGAGGGCTTTTCTAGGCCACCTCTCTCCTCGTTTTCTCTGTTAAACTTCTAGCTGAACTGCTGTTTTTCCTGTTGCTACTGGTGTCTTACTAGGTCACTCCTAAGATCTGCATTGTTTTCAACAAAACCTTAGGCACAAACTTCCCCCAAATTAGTTGCACATACAGTCATTTCATTGGAAGAGGGCTGGTAGACTTCTCTTTTCTCCTGATCGTCTTACTCCCTGCACAGAACTGTTGCATCACTTCTCTAACGCTGGGCTAGAGATAGTGGTCCCCATCTTCCGGAGGGAGCTCCCCGTTACTGGAGTCGAACATGATACCCCAGTCTCTCAGTTTGCCTCTCCTAACCCTGAATAGGGGTGGGGGTGGGGCATGAGGGCCCAGAATCCTTGACATATGTGCTCCGTCGAAGTTGGAGCTTCTGTCCTGCAAGTGGAGGCTGGTTGGAGGGAGGACTGTTCAACCCAACGGACTGCACTTCCCTGCGTGCAGCTTCAGCCTCACGAAGCTGCGCAGAATGCCATGTGCCCACCCTCTTCCCTTTCGGGATGAAACCATAGCTTTAGACTCGGATCTCGGGGAGGGGAGTCAGCCCCACTATCTAAGGGACAGCTTCCATCACACCAAGCTAGTTGGGAGCTGGGAGGGGCCACGGCTCAGGGGCCACAGGCCTCTCTGTTCTTACTGAGGCATAGATGTCCTTCAGTGCATGTCTCTTCAGTTTGCTATATGTTCTTAGAACATTTCCAAATACCCTGATTTGTTTTCATAATTGCTACCAGTTCAAGGGATGTTTCAACTGGTGAGAAGATCCAATGAGTTTCTCTCACTGCAATTCTCATGTCTCTTTTGGAAAGGAGAAATGAATTACAAGACTCACGGGAGAAAGGCCTTGCAGAATTCCAGCGTTGGTAAAAACCGGAAAGGACCGTGGTGACAGCATTATGAAAACCTCTTTTGCTCACTTTGCAATAGATAACTACAGCAAAACATAACTAGGAATTTGTCTTCAAGCCCTGAGAAATACTATAATGTTTCTGATGCCATGATAATGCCACTCATATCATGGTATTGCTGTGGAACGTTATCACCCCAAGAAATAAAACAGTCCCCATTTTCGCTCACCATTTAGAACTGGACATTCCTTCCAACTCCACCTCAAATGACATGACAGTGCTTTACAAAAATAGAACTTCTTTCGCTGTGAAGAAAAGGCCTGGGTCCGGTGACATGTTGGACATTCTGCCTGAGTTCAGCAATCGTCCACGCTGTCTCTTGGTGACATCCAGGGCTGCAGCAAGGCTCACTGGGCAGCTAGGAATTAGAGTCTTGGAGTGTCTAGCCAGCCGTTCAGGTCAACCGCTCACTGTTAGCCGGGGCCCACCTTCGCCAATAAATCTGCACCTGTCACAGCCCTCGGGTTGTGAGTTTAGATTGTATCAGGCTGCTGTAGAATCACAAGCCCCTAATTGCTGTGGGGCCAAGTGGGCAGGCCCTCTGTCACTGTGGACACCTTGCAACCTACAGTTAGGGCCCTGGGGACAGTTAAAGGATCACCCCGTGCAAATAGATTATCATGCCCAAGAGTCCCAAGCCTGCTGCTGCATCTCTCACAGCTTCTCATCTTCTGAAAGAAACAGACTCCCAGCCGGCCAGGCGTGTTCAGGTCCCAGGGTTCTGACAGCTGCACCTGGAAACTGGGTTTCCTTCTCCTGTTGATCTTGAGGCTCCAGTATGTGGGGACCAGACTGTGATTCCCAAAAAGCCCTGTTGTGACTGGCAGTTCATTAGGTATCTGACTTGTTGAACAAAGGGACCCAAAGGTAAACTGAGAACATGAGGGGGTGTACTTTAAGTGGGAGGTGGAATTAGTGCACCCAGAGGTCCGCAGCACCTGTATCGTCTGTCTTGGCATTTTACTAGTATTTCTTAGAAATAATACAAGCTTTGTGATATTTTTAAATTTTACTTTTAATGGCTGTCATTTGAATACAGTGTTCGTTCTCATACAGCTATAATTTCTTCTGTTAGACAAGTAGTAGCTGGGGATCCATTCAGTCTCCACTTTTGAGAGTAAATGGATGAAGAAGTATATCTTTAATTGTACCGAATGTGCTGGAATTTGTGAGTGATTAGATTATTCAGCACCCTCACATGGGCGGGCATTTTCATTTCTTAGCAAAGTCTTCCTGCAACACACAATAAAGTATGAACAAATGTTCCATAGTGACTTTATTTTTTTTTTTAACCTCTGGAAAGTAATTTATAACAAGTGTTTAGTGCTTCCACAGGCCACCTAACGCCACTTCTGTGGTGGTCACAGCGTCTAGGCCCAGCTCATGCTGTGGAAATAGGCTTGGCCAGCCTGTGAGTGGCTCAGACCACGATGCGGGCGCCTGTGTTGGTGACACAGGTGAGCTGCTCCGACGGGGGCAGCAGTATTCCTGGGCCCCTGCTGCACTGTCCTCATCCATCGTCTCTTTTTATATCACATTCAGTTTGCCAAGCAGCTCTGACTGCTGCAGGTGTGAGCGTTTCGCTGCCATCTGAAGCCATTACCGTGCCCACAGGGCTCAGCTTCGCCTCATGCTCCGCTTCCTACAGCTCAGACCTTCACTTCTCCTGTGCACTTGACCTTCGGAAAGGAGGCCTCTCGCCGGGTTTCGGAATGCTCTCACACCTGAGTCCCGGAACAAGTCACAGCATCGAGACAGCTCCCCTCTTCTGCTGGGACTTGTCTGGAAACCGTGTGGTTAAGAAGAGGATCTGCCGACGTGGAGGTGTTTGGCATTGCCACCACCGAGGGTCACTGACCCCTTCCAGTGCTCCAGCATAATGACAATCATGGGAGGGGTCCTGTGTTACAGGCCATGAAAGCGGGGGTGTGGTTGTGTGCTTCGGGTGATGGCAGGAATCTCTTCTGACAACTGCTTCAAGGGTTAGGAGCGGATGACCAACAGTTACCCAATTTCACACCAAAATTATAAATGGGATGCAGGCAATGGGCAGCCAGTGCCCTCTGCGCCCGATTTTCTTGTGTCTTTGTTTTGCAATGAGCATCATACTCATTTTACATTGGATGAAAGGTGGGTGGTTGTCTATAATAACACAGACAACAACAGAGCTAGAATTTGAACTTTATCTTCTGATTTCCCACCTCACGTTCAAATGCATCACCGCCTCCTTATTGCTTCCTAGTTAGTTCATTCTAGGCTACATTTTCTGGGGCCACCAGCTCACTACTGTAATAATGAGAGCTCCCCAACCCAGTTGCATGACACACCAAATTATTATTTGTCTAAACTCAATGTGCACACTACCACCTCTCCCTCCAGGAGAAAATGTCCTCCCTCCCTCTTTTTATCCCTCCCTTTCTTCTTTCACTCCCTTCTTCCTTTCTTCCTTCCTTCTTCCCTCCTTCCTTCCATTTACAGTAATCATGTTAATAATTTTCTTTGATAGGACCATAACAAGAGTGAAAATTAGACCAAATATATAGCTAACTAAAAATTTTAATGCTGGAAAATAAATAAGAGCTTAATTCCAAAACTTTATCATAATTGAAAGATAATATTGATAATACTTCCCTGATCAATCCAAATAAAATCATCCCACCCCCTTGCAGGCCCGGAAACTTCTCAAACGTGTGACCCAGAAGAATGGGGTTTTCGCTCAGTAGGCATTGATCTCTTTAACACATTTATGACAGACATGGTGACAAAAATCCACTGATGTGAAGCTTGAAGAGGGTGTGCATGTGTGCGTGTACGTGCATGAGTGTGAATACCTGTGTGCATGTGTGTGTGTTCAGACAATGAGAACGTGTTCCTTGACATGATGTTTTGTAGTTATCATACCAGACACCAAAGAAGGAAACTTTCTTCCCACTTTCGGCCTATGAGTTCAAAGGGAATGGCCAGGAGGGAAGGCATGGCCTAGCCCTGTCTGCTAAAATCCCCAGCTCCACCGAGAGCCCTTCTGAAGGGAATGCAGTGGGAAGCTGGCTGTGGGCAGGGCGCCCTGGGGCGGGCTCTCACTGAGCGTTGCCCTGTCCTCTGAAATAAGCCCTCCCCTCCTGAAGCCACCTGTAGAACAAGACAGGATTTCCTGGGTCAGCACCGCTCCAAGGGGGTTCCAGAAAGGGATGCAAGAGTGGAACTTTGGGTTTTTAATAAAACCAGTACACTTTAGTCTTTCATTAAAGTAAAAACATCTCGCTCTGTTTGTTTGTGTTTATTGTACACTAGAAAATAGTTCAGAAATGTCAACAAAACTTGTGTTTTTAAATAAAACAGCCCAAAGGCAAGACTACTTTATACCATAAAAGAGTTTAGTTTTAGGTTTGTTGTTTTTATGGTAAAAGCAGAGATCATGAAGATTTAAGCATTTTCTTTGTTTTTAAATTACTTTTTAAATTATTTTTCCTCATGGATACTTACAAATAGTTTGAGGATGTCATCTTTAAGAATAAATAAATAAGTATCCATCCATACACAATAAACATATTGGTATATAACAGAATAAATTTATAATAAACAAATACATAAATATATTTAGGCTGTGGGTGTATTTCTTAAAAGCAGACAAGTGTGTGGATTTTAAATAAGGCTGATGTTCAGTGGAGGAGTTGTTTGGGGGCAAGACCTAGGGTGTTGTTGGGATTGAAGTCTGTAGTTGAAGTTGGTGTTGAGGTTCAGTCTGATCTGGGGGTTTGGAGGGTAGAAGTCCGACCACAGTGATGGGGTGGGGGTTGGGATCGGGGGTTATTACATGAGATGTCGGTTTGGAAATAGGTTGACCCTTGGGAGCAAACTGATGGTGCGAAGGTCAGGCCTTCCTTGAAACTAGCCTTTCCTCACCACCTTCCTCCAAATGCCCCTCTCCCAGAATTCCCTGCGTGTCACCAAGTACTGTCTGCACCGGGGATTTGGTTCAGTTTCGTGGCTCGTGTCCCTTCTGTCTGCTGTAAGGGGCTGTCCTCCCCTAACTTGTGGTCTCACCATCACCCCTGCGCATAAGCCAGGCCCAGCGTGTTCCAGTTCTCTTGGCGGTTTCCATTTTCCCTATGACACCAAACATTTGCTTCGTGTTTTCGCTTCTCGTAGTCTGTGGTTCTTATTAAACACTCTGAGTGAGATATGATTGCTATTCTCTTTTAACAGAAGTAGAAAGTAAGGCTTAGGTAGCCCAAGGTCATAGAACAGATAAAGGACAAGTAGTTGAAAATTTGCAAATAAATAGATATGTGTGTATGTGTCTCTAACTGACAGTCACAAGGAAGGAAGGAATTCTAAATTACACCAGGTCTTCGGAGACCACTATCTATCATTGTTCAGTGGGACCTGCAGCCTAATGCCTTCCCACACCCCTGGGCTGCCCACTGCTCAGCGAGAATCCAAGCAGATCGGCCCCTACGATCTAAAAGATCGCCATCTATAATGCATGCATTCATAAATACATATTGGAAATGCACAGATTTAAACACAACATGCTAGCAACATTAAACGGACGTGTGAACGGAGAGTGGGCACGTAAGGTTTAATTTTAAAAGAACATTTTAAACCTTGCTCCTTGATTAGCTACTTTAGGACTCTTTAAAACTACATTGGCAGGAGCCCCGAGCAGTAAGTCTATCCACATTACTGTAAATTCCACTTAGATCGTGAAGGGGATTAGCGTGAATCAAAAGCCCAGCCCCCGTCCCGTGTGGAGTGCAAATGTTCACCGTAGCCTCACTCCCACTGATCTGGGGCTGCTGGGTGATCTTTGATCACACCAAGTATTACAGATGGAAAAGTACTCTTTTCAAATCCCCAACGTATTTCCAACTGTCAATAAAATCCTTTTTAAGTGTCAGAAGCAATTGCTCCGGTTTGCACTTGGACTTCTCAGCATCGCAGCCCCTGTCTGTCCTTCTAAAGCAAAACTACCACCGAGAGGCGGAACTGCAGGCCAGAAACCTGACAGACACTTCAGCTTCAGCTTTAAAGGCATTAAGAATTACTTTCCAAGATTTGGAAATTAATTTACATTAGCGGCACTTTAAAGCTATGGTATTTCACACAGAAATACCACATCTAGGAGGCAAAGGCACCCCCCACTTCAACCCTGGAATTAAGCAAACAAACCACACAGGTTCCATGTCGAGCCAGATGTTTAAATTCACGCAGAACATAAAGCATTTTTCAAGTTTCTAGAAGATGTGATAAAAATGTTAATATTTGGAAGCATGTGAACAAAGAACGTCTTGCGTTTAAAAGATGATCACAGTGAAATTGGATGCTTCCCCCTACATTGTGAGGATGATGGTTTGCAGTAATTGATGTACTGACGTCGCGGGGAAAGAGACACAATTCCCTAAACTCGATAAAATAAGCAATTACCCTTGTCATCAGAGATCTACGTTCGTGGGACCCCGTTTACTAGGTCAGAACAGAACCTACAAACCCGGTTGCACGTGAGTATCAGAGCCCTTGGTCTTATTACCTTCCCCGGCCACGCACGTATAATAAGCTTCTCCAACAAACGAAAGGGGGAGTGTTTCTGGCAAAATGGAAACTGGTGATAAACTCCGTCCAGATGATTAATTCACAGAAACTCTCCATCACAGGGCGGCGACATATGCCCATCTCCTCTGCTGTCCCCGTGGAGATTTTCCTACTAAACGTATGTGCATATTTTTCATGGCCACTGATATTTGAATTGCAGCCTGCTCTCATGCAGAACATGAAACACTTCAGACTGCATAATGCTGACTAAATTATCAAGTCCCCAGTGGCCTGAGGTAGCAATAGCCATAATAATGAGTGTGCTTAAGTGGTTTGTGTGGGTCTCCCTGCCCCCCGTGACTTTAATGCCCGGACTTACTGCGATGTTTCTTGCCCCTGCCCCCATTTCCTGCTAGAGCTGGTCTCCCACCCATTACCAGACGTTTTGTGTGGAGGGGCGTGATGGTCTGCGGCTGTGAGTAAATGTGAACGTAACGAAGGCCCATTTATGGTCCTGGTTGAATCCCACGAGACCGTCATGTGGCTTTTGTCTGCTGTGATTCCTTCTTCAGCTGTGGATAATACGATTGCGTGCACGTTCCAGTTTGAACTTTAGGTTACTTTAAATACCACATTTCACCTGTACACCTCAAGTTGGTACATCAATGGTCAATGATTTCTCATAATTGCAGATATTTTGCATGAATCTTTTTTAAAGAAAATGAGAAATTACCAGAAAAAATGACCAACCAATGTCACTGCAATAGATCCAACAATTAAAAAAGAAGGGGAAAAAGAGAAAGAAAACTAAAATAAAACACACACACACAGAAAACTAAATAAGGAAAAGAATGTTCAAGTTGAATATTTCATTTGATTTTTAAAAAGCTGACATCATTCTAGTCCTGCTGCATGAGTGTGCCCGTTAAGACACACTTTCCGGCATGAGATTAAGAAGCAGGAGTTCAGTCTTGTGAGGGCAAGAGCTTCCTACCATTCGCCACCACTTCACGTCACAGCGCATGTGCCCAGCATGGGTAAAACAGCTGGTTGCAGAAGTCAGAACTCTGACCAGTGTAACAACATGACCACTCACAGCGTGTGGACAGGAGCGGAACCAGGACACCCCCAGCAGACTTCTGCTCGTTTGTTTGTTTCTGCCTCGTGCTCTTTGGGGAGCCAGAGTCCCCTCCTTTCAATCTGTGGATTGAAAATGTGAGGCCCCGCCAGCCTCTCCAGGTGGGAAACGAAGGTGTGTCTCACCATGAACACCCGCCTGGCCTGGTCACCTGACTGCCAGAGGGGCCCCGTGAGAGCATGGGGTCCATGACTGTCCACAGGAATTTTGTCTGGGAAAGAGGTGCCCGCCCCTCCCCCGGGACCTCTGCAGAAGGAGCCATAGTTACCAGACCCAAGGACCAGAATGTCTTCAAGGCCGAGTCCCAGAGCAGAACTGCTGCATAAACGGGCATCTTAAATGTACTGACAGATCACCTTTTGGAAATTGTAAATATGAAAGTGACGGCTTCACCATAGTCATCAAGAAAATATATTTTCACACTTTTAAATCGTTCCCAATCTGATCGTGTAAGAAAATACACTTTATTTTCATTTCAATTTTCATTTAATTTTAATAAATTTTGACTTATTTCACATATCAAGAAAACATTCATGCTGTTTTTATCCCCACATCCTCTGAATACTTGATATAATAGTTTTTTCTATTGTGTTGGTCTACTATTGGTTATAGAAGTATTTTTTATATTAGCCCTCTTATATTAGTTATGAATATTTTCCTCTATTTGTCACTTGGCTTTCAACTTTGTTTATGGTGCTTGTTAACTATGCATACTTAATTTAATAGAGTAAAATCTATTCAGTGTTGTCTGTTAAGGCTTCTGAGTTTTGTTTCACAATTTGAAATGTCTTCCTTAGTTTGAAATGTGTAAAAATGTACCTAAGTTTTCTTCTAGCATTATTAGTGCTTCAGATTATTTAAAAAATAAGCATATGTTTTGTATATTTGGACTTCATTTTGGTGAAGGCTGTGGGGTAAGGATCCCCGTCCATTTCTTCAGGTGCTATCCAGACAACACCACATCTCCGGAATAATCTATATTTTCCCCCAATGACATAGCATGCCACCTGCATCAATTGTAACAAACTCCGTTTTGTAGAGGAGTGAATGGAGGCACAGGGTTTTGAAGTATCCTGCTGATGGTTTTATCAGAGTCAAATCTGAACCCAGGCAGTCTGGTTCCAGAGTAAGCTTCGATCTTTATTTTCGCCTTTACATGCTCTGCGCTCCCCGTGCACTGGCCTTACTCTTACGTTTTCTACCTTAATGATTAAATAGTCTTTTAAACTTTGTATATATTTTCTATCGAGGACTGATAGTGCTGTGGTAATGTCTTCCATAATCATTGGATTCTACTTTATTACTTTAGTTGTACATTACACTCAACATAAAGATTTCCATTCCTCTAACTTATTTTCTATAATATATAATTAATAAAAAATGTTCACTTTCCCAAACTTAATGCTTGTTGCTTTAAATTGGACTTTAGCATTAACGATGAAGACCTTTATTGGAGTAACAATATTTTTACTGCAACTTTTTCCTCACCAACTTTTCATGGTACTCCTCTGAGATAAATTGTTTGATTTTCTTTATCTTTTTCCTGTTTCTGAATCTATATAGTATAGATGAAACAGATAGACAGTCATTTTGTGTAAGAAATAATTTTTCATACCTTCTTTGAACTTGAAACCCAGCCTTGCAAGCTCCTAAGACAGAGAGGGGCTTGCACGTTCGCATGGACAGAATGATCGTGTCTCCCCCATGTTTGCATTTTACGGCCCTAACCCTCCATGCATTGGCATTGGGAGGCGGGCCTCTGGGAGATGATTAGGTTTGCACGATGCCATCAGTGTGGGTGCTGCGCAGTGGGATCCTAAGAAGACAATGATGAACGCAGTGCCTGTGTAAGAAGATGACCAGTGACATCTCTCCATGCAGGCTCAGGGGAGACCCCCTGTGAGGGCGCACAGGACGGTGGCTGTGGGCAAGCCAGGAAGAGAGCTGTCCCTCGGCCCCGAATCTGCCTCACTCAGCTCTTTGACACACCAGACTCCGGGGCCGTGAGGACAGAAATGTCCTATTTCAGCCACACGGTCTAGGGTATTTGGCTAAAGCACCCAGAGCTCAGTGAGACACAGACAACACTTGACAAGTTTTAAAAGATCACATGTTTTTGTTAGTTAGTTTGTTTGTTTTTGTGAATTCTGTCATATCCACTGAGGTCTTTAAAAACAATTTGAAGCTTGGCACACATTCTATTTATTTATTTATTTATTTATTTGGAAGCGTCAGAAAGTGAGAAAAATTATTTCCATATGAAACATAAATGACATTTGGATGTCTTGTGTCTAACCCTAAGAACCCACAACCAGGAGCTTCTGACATATATTTATAGGGTGAACTATTATAAAAAAAATTAATATGTTACACATACTCACCAATTAAAGGAATAAAAATCCAACCTTCAGTAGAGTACACTCCAAGATGAACTCTCATTCTTAAAAGACACTGAGTGTTCCTATAACCTTCCACAGTCGCCAGACTGCCGCATGTCTCAGCTACAAGACCTAAGCTAATACTGGAGTGACTGAAAAATGGAACCCAGCCCGTGTTTGGAAAAAAACAACAGACGATCCTGGTGACTAAAATTGATGATTGAAGTAACAAAGTTTTTTAAGTTTTCTAACATGGAAGAAAAAAAATCAGTCAACCCACACACCATTTTTTTTTTAATGGTAGGAATTTGAGGAGAGATCTAAAAACTGTAGACTTGCTTGGCATTTTAAGACCAACGAAAATAATGTGAACTGAAATGTAAGATCCTGACCTCAGAAAGGTCTGTACTTTTAGCCCTAATTTTTCATCACACAAAGCCAATAATAAACTGGAAACTTAACTCATAGAAATGATTTCTCCCAAGGATTACTTTTTTTTTTTTAATGTGCCTGATTCTGACCGACTGAATTATGACTTGGACTGAATAGTGCTGGAAGCTGAGAGCGTCCACTCACCCAGGAGGTTGGGAATTTGCCTGAAGAAGCTCAACCCCTCCTCTTAGCAGTGAGCACAGAATCTCTTCTTCTACAGATGACAGAAAGCGAAGCCGGGAGAACAGAGGAGATCAAGACAGATGAGGAGGTGGGGAGGGGAGCCAAGTAGAAAGGCCCAGAGACAAGATTACAGGCTGCGCCTCAGTGGAAGTATCAGTAATAAGCCAACAGTAAAGATACAATTCTACTCAACTACTCAAAAACAAACAAACAAACAAACAAAGGCATAAAAAGAGAAGAAAAGCAAAGTACTCAAAAACAAACAAACAAAAAGACTAGCAAAATGTAGATTTCAATCCAGCCATATTAATAAGCACATTAAATGTAATAACCTAGATAGACATATGTCAGAGAGGTGTAGAAAACAACCTACTTAAAAATTAAAAAAAATTAAAAAACAGGCTACGTTAAAGCAGATGAGGAAATATACAGCATGAAGACACTAAGTAAAAGAAAGGCGGTGTGCTTGTTATAAAGTTAAACAAAATGAACTCCAAAATAAGGAATATTGCCAGGAATCAATGGAGGCATTCAATACATATAAAGGAATATATTGGTAAAGAGAGCATAGCAATCCTAATGTGTAGAAATCCAACCAATATTAAATAAAGTTTCAAAATGATAAAGAAAAAAGGGGTAGGACTGAAAGAAATAGAAAACTTCACAGCTATAGTTGTGGACTTCAGCATTCCTTCCCTGATAATCAATAAATGCACCATGTGGACAGAAACTCAATAAGGATTCAGAAGACACATAAAACACTACCAATCACCTTGACCTTGTTGATATTTATAGAACATTTACAGCACCCACAACTGCAAGAGACACACTCTGGTAAAGTATGTGCAGAAGAACATTGATCAACATTCTCGACTATAAAACAAATCCCAACAAATTTCAAATACTTGAAATCAAATAAAGTCACTCTTATTACAGTGAAATTCAATTTGAAATAAATTACAGAATAATATATGTAAAATCCCCAAGTGCTTAGGAATGAAATAAACCACACTTCTCTATACCCCATGGGTCAAAGAAGCAGTCAGAAGTAAAAATCAGTATGTATTTTGAATTGAATGACAATGTAAAAAATAAAATAAATGAAAAAAGACTGTCTCATATAAAAATGTATGGCATACAGCTAAAGCAGCGCTGAGAGGAAAATTTATAGTAAAATTCTTATATTAAAAACAAGAAATTTTTCAAATCAATAATGTACATGTACAGTCTTAGAAAATAGAAAAGGAAGAGCAAATTGAATCCAAAATAAACTCAAGTAATGTAAAAATAAAGATAAATGCAAGAATTAACAAAATTGATAAGAGAACAACAATAGAGAAAGTAAATGAAACTAAAAGCTCCTACTGCCAGAGAATAGAAACAGATTTGAGTCGTGTGGGAGCTAGGATTGGGGACGAGGTCTTTTGTGTGGATTGCGGGGAAGGCAGTGTGACCTCAAATGGACAGGGATGAAGGGGACCCCACGAATTCTGCAGTTCAGCATGTGTGAATGATAAAGGTGGTGTTTTTTGGTGTATGGCTTACATGATTCACTTAAACATCTTGCTTTAAAACTAAATTCTCTAAATGTTGGCTGGTCCGATCTGTGTTAGGTTCTCCAATTAAATCAAATCAACGAGGAAGTGTCAGAATTCCTGTCAAAGTTAGGAAAGATATAACGCAAGAGCCAAAGCTATCTGTTAGCATGTATCAAAAGTGTTCAGAGTAATTCAGGTCTTTAAAGCTCTAAGCCTTTTCCCTTCTGTGCATCTCTCAGAAATAATCAGGAATGCAGCAGCTAAGAAGAGCAGTAAGCACTGCGATTCTGTCAAAACTGCATTTACAATAGAGCAGAGTCACCTTCACAGTAGTTGACAATTAGAGAATGGTTATCATGCAATTAAAATAATCTCATATGATAAAAGACTTCCTGTTACAATTTCAAGGGAAAGTAATGGAAGAAAAAACTACATGTCATAGGATTTTGAGATGTATAAAAATACATGTGGAAAAAGGACCCAGAAGAAATCTCTCCACAGGTTCAATTAATAAACTATGTAGCATGTTTAAAGCCATTTTAATTTTACCTTCAGTCAATTTTGTTTTGAATTGCTGATAGTAATACACTTACATGATAAGGTAATTTTTAAATTTAATCCCACCAAAATTTTACCCAAGAAAATACAAAACTAAGTGACAAAAATTTACTTGTTTATTAACCGTTTATTACTTAGTGATTGAAGGATGTTTATTTGTAGACTTATTATCCAAAGAGCACTTTTTCCCAACTATCACGCACTTAAATGAGAGGATCAAAGTTAGAAGGAAGAGCTGAAAATCTGACTTGTATATCCCGTCATGGCCGATACACAACCTTGTGGTTTCTGTTACATAAGCAATGTTTCCGAAAACCCCATCCTCTCTGTGGTTTAGGAAGTATTTGCAGGAGTGTGAGAAGTTGACCAGCGTCAGGTGAGTTGTTTCCCATATCCCAACCTCTTTCCACATCTGCAAAATGAAAATGACCTTTGAAACCACTGGTCTAAATAGGTCCATGTTAAACCTAAAATCTACAGTCTTCGATTTTTAGTCCTTATCATTAGTGTTCACGCCCATGAGCTCTAATAAATAGGAATCCACAGTGATTTATTGTAATAGTAGGTCCTGGAGGGGCATCAAATACCCCCACTGGAAGACTCAGGCACTTTTCAAGTGTTTTCTATATTAAAGTAGTCCCATCCAATAGGGGCCTTTAGAATTCTTGGGGAAGCCGGGATGGCTCAGTGGGTTAAGCACTCACTTTGCAGCCCTGGGGACCGAGGATCGAATCCCGTGTGGACCCATACGCTGAACTGGGGAGTGCCCCCACTTTAGTTCTCACTGGGGTGAAGACCCCGGTCCAGTCCCTGCCCTGTGCAGCCCCACTCCCACCTGTGGAATGAAACTATGTGGAAAAACCACTGATGTGCAACTATGGAGACTGTTCAGGGCCCTCCCCCTTCTCTCTGTCTCTGTATCTCTCTCTGTCAAAAACAATTAAAAAAAAAAAGAAATTGTAGAATTCTTGATCTGTCAACCTCTCTTTCTTCATAAATTACTTTGAAGACACAGGTTTTACTTATCCTCACATTTTCCCATTAAAACATCTCCGAATCCGAGCTGTAAATTATTATTACCAGGTTTGGGATGGTAAAGGGGGAAAAGAGGGGAGAGGGAGAATATTTTTAAATCTTTTTTTTCTAATGAAACTTTATTAGAAGATCAAAGAACCCAGAGGAAAACGAAGGTGGTCTCCTTGTTGCAAATCGATGACAAGAGGTGCAGGTGAAGACGCATTGACAGGGTCAACTCCATAGGAGACTCATTACAGCAGGTCAAGTATCACTCTGAGGAGAGCTCGCTGAGACCAGCTCACGGCGGTTTATGTACTTTACAAACCAAGCAAGACAAATAGTGTGTTAAGGCTTTATGGACTTGTTGTGACAGCTAATTTCATATCGCCTGACATAGTATCGGAGCAAGCGAACACATGTTCATTCATTTTCCCTCCTCTACAGATACTGTAAATTGAGAACCTCTGGAAGTCCGGTCATAATACCTGACAGATGCCCCACGCCCCACAAGAATGAACGTTGTAAGTCACTGGGCCTGGACATGGAAAGTTAGCAGAGAACTCAGGGACCCATGCATCTTGTTAATGACTTTATGGCAGAGCTCTTGTGTGGTTTACTATGACAGTCTATCCAGCGACTCAGAGGACACCTAATGAATTAGCCATAACTTTAATTTAGATGACATCACACCTGAAAAATGGGGGCTTCTGACATGCCTCTGAGTTCATCACCCTGTCCATGAAACCACCATTGTGACCCAAGCCTTGTCTCCATTTTCTCCTTCGCTGTGATTTGTCCCTAATTTGAAAAAGGATCCACACCTGTGGCTGAACACAGCAGCCCGCAGTCTTTCCAAACAGTGCTGCACGGGCACCTGACCTTGCATTTTCTCCACTGGGTAACCAGCCTGTCATTCCAAACAGGTCATTTTCCAGAGATTTTCCTCCGCAAAAGGTGTCAATGTTTATTTGATTCTTATTCACAGGATAACATTGTGAGGCCTCATCGGTGGCTTGAGGCAGAATAAAACATAAAATCTCAAGTTCCCTCCATGTTGTTGCAAATGGCAGTATTTCATCTTTTCTTATAGTTGAGTAATATAATCATCAAAGCAAAATAAGCCAGGTGGAAAAAGCTAAGAACCATATGACTTCACTCATATGTGGGATAGAAAACTGAAAGCAATGAAGACACAAAACCTCATGGTCATAGTCAACAGTTTAGTGGTTACCTGTGGGTAAGAGGGGAGGGGACAGAGGGGAATAAATAGATGGTAATGGAAAGAAAGCTGACTCTGGGTGGTGAACACACATTGTAACATAGACAAAGTACTGTTGAATTATACACCTGGAACTGATGTAATTTTAACCAATGTCATCCTAATAAATTTAACAATTTAAAAAAAGTCCTAAAATCTCAAGATAAAATTGAAACTTAAATTTTGTCATCTTGTTAAATGGGCTGTTGAATCATCTCTTAGCTATACACCAAAAATTCCATGTAGCTCTCTTAATTGCTTATAATTCCCCATCCATCATTACATGATGTTTGCTTTTTTTGTTGTTGTTTTTGTTTTGTTTGTTTTCTTAAGATACACTTTGATAATAAATGGTTGTTAAGAAACTTCATTATAGAACTGATCACATTAGATACCTATAGTCAGGTGGATTTCTATTAACATTGAGTATAAAACTCAAAGTATTTATATCACATTTAAGAGTAAGATAACAAGTCAATCTTCTTCTAGACTTTCACAAACAATTCTCATCAATGTCTCTTGCAAAGGTTTCCATCTTATTGGAATGATTGCTATGTCTGCGAAAACCCTGTCATGAAACTTTATATTGGAGCCAATTTTTGTTTAAGGTCAACTATAATGAGTTGCCATATAGTTTATTCAAGCAGTTTCAAGATTTTTGTCCTGTTACAAAATACTTCTGTTGAAGATGCTAATCATAGAAAAAGTATTTTTTCCTCATATTTTCTCTTCTGCAAATTTTCACATTCAATATTTCTGTGAAAATTATGACCTGAAAACTATCGATCTCACTGGATAATTTTTTTATTTGCTAGAGTACTGGAAAAGGTCACATCAATGACAGAGAAACTCAAGTCTTATTTCCTACTGATAAGACTTGTGGAGCAATGGACAGTGTGTCCAACTACTAAATCACATTTTTCTGGGAGGCATTGATTCAGATATAATTCCACAACAGCTGTTATTTTGTATCTGAAGCTATTTTGCATGTCATAAATGTGTTAAATAGCAGTGACTTCAGCAAATAAATGTCAGAAAGCATCATTGTTTGATAAGCACACTCAAGACACCTTTTGAGACTATCAGTTGTTCCACATTTTGAAAAAGTCCTTCGTTTTTGGCTTCGGCTGTACCCCAGAGGGAAGCTTGAATGTGGAACACAGTTATAGAGGCAAAAGAGCTCTTTTAGACAATAAATGGGGAAGGGCAGAAACTAATACACCCCAAATTAAGATTGTAAATGTGTGTGTTGCTACAAGTACAATGTAAAGAAAGTAAATTTCTTGTCATTGGGATATTTACTTTATGCTGGGAAGGCAATAAAACTTTAAACACCATACACTGTAATGTCAGACTGCTAAGAAAAGAAATAATAGCCAAGTAAAATAATATGATACATAGTGATAAATGTGACTTTTTTAAAAAGAAGAGTCATTAGAGGATTTGTGTGCAAAAATATAGAAAAAAGTAGACACACCTGATTTTCAAATATCAAGAATTATCAGAAGCACCAAACTTTAAGGGATGGTATTTAAATTTCAAGTATCAGGGATTTTTACTCCATAACTTGTATCAATATAACAAATGGCCAGTAGCATATTGTCCCTCTCAAATTGTCCCCATTTCTAGATTTGCCTAAATTTGCTGAAACAGCCTCCTTGTGCATGTAACTGTGGAGACAGGATACATGCACCTAAATGAACTTTCAAATTTGCCACAGTTATTTTGCTTTCTTTCCAGTCCTTTTCTTATATTCGTGAGGAGATGTTTTTATAGAGAAATTTAGGGGGAACTCATCCTTTTATGATGAAAGTCACTGGGATGTTGAAGTGAGACTTTATAATGGAGTCGAGACATCGGAAGGCATATTATAGTTCTGTGAAGTGTTGACAGATGATGATAATGATGATTACTGTGGTGGTGGTGATAATGGTGATGACGATGCTGGTGGTGGTGATGATGATGATGATGGTGATGAAGATGTCAGTAGTAGAAGGATAATGGTGATGATGGTGGTGATGATGATGAAGATGTCAGTAGTGGAAGGATAATGGTGATGATGGTGGTGATGATGATGAAGATGTCAGTAGTGGAAGGATAATGGTGATGATGGTGGTGATGATGATGAAGATGTCAGTAGTGGAAGGATAATGGTGATGATGGTGGTGATGATGATGAAGATGTCAGTAGTAGAAGGATAATGGTGATGATGGTGGTGATGATGATGAAAATGTCAGTAGTGGAAGGATAATGGTGATGATGGTGGTGATGATGATGAAGATGTCAGTAGTGGAAGGATAATGGTGATGATGGTGGTGATGTTATAATGGTAGTGGTGCTGTCAGTGATAATAATGATTACAAGGTCAACCATAATGATTTTAAATGGCACTGAAATAGCCCAATAGAAAAATAGGATATAATGCAATATCACCACATGGGACTAGCAATAGAATTAAAGTCAAGTAATTGAACTCTGGCACATGATCTTCAAGTGACTCTGGCATTGTTCCTCCAAGTATCTGAGATTTTGCTTGGCCTGAGTGGGCAAATAGATAAATAAGGGTGATGGATGAACCTCCACAGGTCAGTGGTAGAGTCTTTAATTCATATCAATCATTTTTGCTGACCCCAAACTCCATTCCAGACAAGGTATACAAATAAACTACCAGTGTATTAGAATTATCCATAAAGATCGAGCACAGCAAAGGGACTTCAGGGTGGGGGTGGTAGTGGGTGAGGGCAGTAAAATATTAAATAGAAACTATCCTAAGATCCAAATCCTCTCAAATAGTCCTGAGGTTATAATCACAAAAGCTACCGTTAACTTCTCTCATAAATTTAGTGTCTGGGAGAAAGAATGCACAATGTTTCTAGGGAATGTTTACTTTAAATACATAAAAATGCATATATTACTGAGTAAAGTCTATAGTTTTCTGTTGATTTCAGAAGTACCCTTTGGAAAAATTGACATGAATTTTATTAATAATTAACTCATCATTAATTCTGTTTAAATATTAGATAATTAGAATTCTTAATTATGATAAAGAAAACTCTCTTCTCCACTACAGTTCCTGATAATTATTACAAATATTCATATTTCCTTATCATCATAGTTATTAGCAACCTTTTTGTTCTAAAACCGTAATTTTTGTTATGTTCTCCCTTAAGTCTGATGTTTAAATTGATTTACCTATTTTGCTCTAATTTTTCCACTCATTTATTGGCAGGTGGTAACTAGCTGTGTAATACGTCTTTAAAAGAGCTCATGCAAACTCTACATCTTCACGTATCGCAATAGCTATTTGGTCGCATTATTTTGAAATATGCTCTTTCCCGAGGAATTACTTTGTACGGCTACCCTACCTTTTTTCAACTAAAGCTACCGTGAAGAAGCATGAAGTCAGACTGACAAACCCTCCTTAGGTGACATAGGGTACAGGGCTCTTTTCTCATTGTTCAAACAACGTTTTTCTGCTTCTTTCTAGTCTCCACGTCCCTCTCGTAGGCACCCTTAGTGTGAAAAGCACACACGAGCCTTCCAACCCAGGAGAACACATCTGATTGAATTGTGGAGGTTCTCTTAAACTGTACCTTGGACGTTTCTTTCTGATTGCTTCTTGGTTCTCTTCATCGAGACTATCGGTTGCATATACGTTTCATTGACTTTGTCTTTTCTGTACATCATGTTCTGTCTGGCCTGTTAAGGAGCCTCGCTCCCACTTTTCCTTTGCTCGTCTCGGGCCCATTTTCCGTGCCCTAACCTGCCTCTTCGGCGTCCGCTTCCCTCTGGGAGACCTCCCAAGCTCGCTTGTCAAAATAGAATTGTCTCACGTATCACTTGCATTTCTTTCCTGGACTTTCTCTGCTCAGTTTCTTAGTCACCGTTTGCTTCATCTCTTCTTGACGGAGCCTTGTGTCTGTGTTGGGCACACTGATCGGATGGTGGGCAGATATTCACGAAGACCTTTTGTTTCTTGGGAAAATCTTCAGTAATGATGGTCTCTGCCCCTCTTAGCAAAAGCCGCTCCTCCTCCACATCTTCGTGTCAGTGTCCCCCCTCTTCTCTGCTCCCGGAGTGCTGAAGAGCCTTGTCCTTCTGTCCGTGCTCTGTAGCTCAGAATAGCGTGAGCTCATGGTAGGCCAGCTGGTGATGAGCCGAATTCCAGATTAGAGTGGTTCCCTGCACATGATGGAGGGACCGCTTCTGTATGTCTTGCAAAGTTCTGCGGGTCACCTGGGTGTCCAAAGTCTAGCCACTCTTTCCCTTCAAGTGACACCGACACTGCAAGCAGGTGTCTACTCTCGGAAGCCGCTCGGCCCTGCTGCACAGTTTGTCAGAGGTCTGGTTGGTGCATCTGCACGCGGCCCTCGCTCAGCCTCGGTCCCTCACCCTGGGGCAGGGACACTCCACACCCCACGGCGGAAACCTGCAGGCCCCAGCTCTGCCGGTCAGACTGTGCCTCTATGTCAGAGACACCGGGTGTACGAAGGGGGCCCCTGCTTGTTGCACCTGTTCCACAGAGGTGTGTACGCCCATCACAGCATGCCAGAGGCCACCTCTCGCCTTCACTTCCGGCTTCCCTTGTTTCTAACTCGGTGACATCCTGAGGAAAATGTTAAAGTGATAGTTTTTATTTTAATGTATTATTTTTAAAAATTCTAAAATTGCTTCTTAAGGCTCTTAGTTGTATTTTTTTTTATTGTTTTTGACAGAGAGACAGAGACAGAGAGACAGAGCAGTCTCCATAGTTGTACGTCATCAGTTTTCCACATGGTTTTGTTCCACACAGGTGGGCGGGGGCCGTGCAGGGCGGGAACTGAGCTGGGGGCCTCCTGCAGGGGTAGCATGACCCCTCAAGCTGAGGGATGAACTGGGGGTGGGGGGGCGGGTCAAGAACCAAACTGGAGGCCTCCTGCATGGGAAGCTCACCCCAGTTCAGCATATGGGCCCACACGGGCCGGGGCTGGGACTTGATCCTTGGACCTTGGGGTTGCAAAGCGAGTGCTCAACCCACTGAGTCACCCTGGATTTTCTGTATTTGTTTTTTAACTTTTTATTTTCAAACTTATAGACCCACAGGAAGTTTCAAAAGTAGTACATATATTCCCTTGAATGCCTCAGCTCATTTTCTCCCATGACAACATTTTATATAAACGTGGTGTGGTGTCCAAACCAGGAAATGGACATTGGTACAAGATAGTTACCAATAGCTAGACTAGACCACACAGTTTTCCACTGTGTGCTTGTGCATGTATGTGTGTGTGGTTTTAGGCACTTTGACCCCACATGTAGCAACCTCCACCATCAGCATGCAGAACTGCTTCAGGGAACTTCCCTCATGCGACTAGTTTATACCTCCAATCCTGCTTTCTGGCCCAAACTGAAGTGTTCCCGAACTCTGCAGTCTTGTTGCTTCAACGAGGCTATGTAAACAGGATGCTGCTGTGTGTGCACTTTTGAGATTGACTTTGTCACCAGCAGAAGGCCCCAGATATTCATTTAAGTTGTTCATGTCTCCATGATCCGTGTCCTTTTATTTCTGAGTCGTATTCCATGGTCTGGACAGACCATGCACTGTTCAGCAGGTCACCCACTGACAGACAACAGAGTTATCTCCAGTGTGGGGCTATTCTGAACCAAGCTGCTGTGAACACTCACGTATGGATTTCTGTGTGAACATGTTTTTATTCCCCTAGTACAAATGTTGTGGAGTGCAATTGCTGAATAGGGTAGGTGTATATTTACTTTTATTTTACAAAAACTGCCAAACTGTTTTCCAGAGTGTCTCTACCACCCTGCATTCCCACAAAGCAACGTCTGAGTGACTGTTGTCTGCATCTTCACCTGCATTTGACATTGTAGCCATTCCAGGAGGTGAGTGGTAGCCTTTTATTGCGACTTTAACTTGCATTTTTAACAGCTAGTGATGTAGAACATGCATGTGTGTGCCTTCCCTATCTCCTTGTTTGTGACATGCCTGTTCCTATCTACTGTCGATTTTCTAACTTGATTGTACTTTGTCATTTCATCCTCCATTAGGATGATTTGCAGAACAAAAGTTTTTGATGTTGATAAATTCTATTTTTTTAATTTTTTCTTTTTGAATCATATTGAAGAATTCTTCACTTGGCCTTGGATCTCAGCAATTCAATTTTGAATTAATTTTGTGTAAAACATGATAAGGTTTAGACCAAAGTTTATTTTTCTGTTCTTATTCTATTTTATTATTTATTTTTTTGGCCTGCGGATGTCCAGTCACTTCAGTGCCACTTGTAGACAACTTTTCCTTCAACGCAATTGCTGCTTATCTGTGGACAAAATCAATCAGGCATGTGTGTGGGGATTGTTTCTCAGCTTCCTGTTCTCTCCCATTGCTCCATGTTGATCGTCCACCCACACCTCACAGCCTTGATTACTGCAGCTGTAGAATAAAACACAGCATTGGGTAGAATGATTTCACCCACATTTGTTTTTTCAAAATTATTTTAGCTGTTCTAGATCTTTTGCCTTCCCATATAAACTTGTGTATCTCTACCAAAAAAAAAAACAACCACAAAAAACAAACAAACAAACAAAACAAACAAACCACAGCTTGCTGAGATTTTTGTTAGGCATTACATTAAATCTAGGGGGGATCGACATCTTTAATATGTTTAGTCTTCCAATTCATGAACATGGTATGTCTCTGCATTTATTTAGATTTTTTTCTTTATTCACCCATGTTCTATCATTTTCAGCATAAGACAATTTACCTGAGTTGTGAGATGCATGCTTAAGCAATTCATTGTGTTTAATTTTCATAATCTCTATTTTGCCAGGAAAGAAAAAGAGAAGCAGATGAATAGCCACACAGCTAACAGTCACAACAGCCCAACCCGGTTTCTACTTTTTGGACATAAACACCTGCTATTTCCACTCCGCTCCACTGTTGCTTCATGAGAAAAGTGTTTTAAATAAATAAAGCCTCTCTCTGCTCTGGGCGTATTGCAGAACCTGAGATAATTAAAGGGTGATAGTGTGTGGGGACAATTTTGAGGGGAAAGGGGGCTAAAAGAATGTGGTGGCCCTAGAAGATTGTTTTCCTGGGTTATTGTCAGGATAGCCTTGGGTTTCACCCACTTTATAAAACCTCTTTTATTCCATCATCACTTATGAACCACACGTTTTCTGGAAACACCCAGGTTATTCTGAGGGTCTCTCGCATTGGCTAAAGAGGCTCTGAGTTTTACAAAGAATGAAGGCAGCCTGGAAGACACAGGGAAGCCACTACTGTGTCCTTTAACATTCTTTTTGGGTTTCAGAGACACTCAAGCCAGAAAATACCAGTGACCTCATGACCGCTGCGTGCTCTCATTGTCTACACTCAGTGCATGTGAACACCCAAGTGTGGAGTCCCCACTGCCATCCGCAGTTTACCCCATCTCAGGAAGGGGTCTTGGGGTGTCACAAAGATTAGATGAGGACATTGCAGGGGACAGTGTGTCATAAAAGAGGGAGATGTGAATGTTTGCCCCATATGGGATGGTCCACCTTGGCTGGGGTGCAAATAAAGATGACATATCTGAGGGACAGTCTACACCCAACTATCAGAGAGAGAGATGGATGTATGTGTATACACACACACACACACACAATACATTTACATAGACATTAGTGCAACATGGTCAGACAAAACTAGATGTAGTGTGATAGTGATTCACTTATTTTTATTTTCTTTCTCCCATTCTATTGTTAGTTCTAGTCTTTCCATGTGGATTGAAGCCTGACCCTCTCAGTGCTAATTAGAGATGTCTAATGGGAAAACCACACATTCTACCAGTGTCTGCCACAATAAACCTTTGTAATAATTGATGTACTCCAGTGGGTCACATCTCATTACACTGGGTGACTTCATAAACTGATTTGACAGGTTATATGGCCACATGATTCATCAATTTCAGAAACGGGTTTGGTGGTGGGCAGATCAGCAATATGAGCCACATTGAAGTGGGTAAGTAGAGAGAGTCATTTGTGTGATTTCATAAATAGTTAAATACTTTGAAATCTTTGTCATGATGAAAATGTATCTGCAGCTCGTGTTATAACCCGAGCCCACGAAATGAAGCTGTATGTGTTACACGTGAGCCAGAAAGACGGAACAGTTGAAGACAGTCACTTCCTATGAGATTGGGCAAAAGCACATGTTATTTTTTGGTTCTCAGCTTAGTGTAGTGGTAAGGTTGTCAAGAATAGAAGAATAAGAAGGCAAGAAGTGAAGAGGCTGGAATGGCTCAGCGGGTTAAGCGCTCGCTTTGTAGCCCCGGGGACTGAGGATCGAATCCCGGGCCCGGCTCATGTGGACCCACATGCTGAACTGGGGTGTGCCCCCCAGCTCAGTTCTTGCCGGGACCTATGTGGGAGGCTCCCGGCCCAGTTCCTGCCCTGCACAGCCCTGTGCCCGCCTGTGGAGTGAAACTATATGGAAAACTAATGTCAACTATGGAGACTGCTCTGGGCCCTCCCCCTTCTCTCTGTCTCTCTCTGTCTCTGTTTCTCTCTGTCAAAAATCAATAAAATAAATCTTTAAAAAA